>JAPYXV010002055.1:0-13498 GCA_028533065.1 Trachops cirrhosus | reverse complement strand
TTTACAGGAACAAATATAGAGGACACATGGACCAAACTAGGGGGGTTGGAAAGGGGAGGGAGGAGGGGAGGGATGGGTGGGTGGGCTGGAATGGGAATAAAGGATAGAAACTGTACTGAATAAACTAAAATAAAAAAATTAAAAAAAAACTCAAACAAAGATAAGTGATGCCTCCTTAGCAATGTTTAGATACCACTGGTGTGTCAGGAAGTGTGGATTCTAATTGTTAGCTCTATTTTCGGATAGAATTCCAAAGGGCACACGTCTCTGATGGACAGCACCTCTGCACTCTGTGGTTTAAGTTCCTCTCAAGGCCAGCGGTCTTATCAACGTACATTCTCGTTTAAATTTCGAAGCCTTTCTAACACCCAGGATAAAGGCAGGTGCACTTTTAAGGCCCCAAACCAGACAACACTGCTGTAGGTATTGGTTCGAATTTCCATTAAAATTCCGATATAAAAATGTCTCCCCACACCAGCATTCTTCCACATCACCTATTCAATTCTCAAGAACATCAGGATACAGGAGAAAATTTTCACATACCGTTAGTTTGCTTATTAGATCAAGTGCAAAGTAACGGCGGTTACCTTAATAACTAATTTCAGTAAAACGTCTTAGCACATTGATTAGCTGAAATTAAAAATGACTGTGCTCTATTTATTTGTACAAATTCTCATTGAAGTTCCGTAAACAAACAAGGTTAAAAAAATAAGACACTGCTACACGTATGAGCTCGACATTTAAATCATTTTGTTTACTTATTAGCTCAAATCCAAAGACAATTTTCACATTCAAATGGATTTGAAAGCAACCGCATTGGAGGCCTGTATTATTTCAAGCTCTGATCCACTCTGGTGTGCGTTTACTTGAAATTTCAATTTATGTTCCATAACCTGAAAAGTCTTGGTGTACTTATTTACATGAATTATAAATAACTCTGGTATATTTACTGAGTCGATCATAACATCAACTTTTAATTCCAGGGAAGAACCTGAAATGTCTAATTAAAATTTCCGGTTGAAATTTCAACCATATCAAGTGCTACTGTGTTTATTATAATAGATACAAATAACACTGATTAATTATTAGCCCAGCTTTCAATTCAAATTTTATAATCCAGATAAATTGAATAATATATACTTGTGTTCGTGCTGGTTTAAATTGTAAACAGCAAGGGACTACTTACTAATTTGCATTCAATCTGAATCAGGTGCAAATAGTCATTTCTAAATAACAGTAGCATATTCATGATTGAATTACCAATTAAAATTAAAAAATGAATGTTAATATCATAACATGGGATGGTACATATACCAATTCCAATTGAAAATAATCTTCATTTATTTATTAGCACATATTCAAGTCACATTCCAATATTCACATATTTCTGGTAAAAAAGACGGTACACTTATTAATTAAAATCCCTTGAAACACAGATAGACATCCACATTTTCAAACAACAATAGTTTCCCTATCAATTCTAATCCCAAATAACACCGCTGTGCTTACAAATTTGAATTATAATTTAAGTTCTAAAATCCAAATAACTTTGATAACAAGTACAGCTAAGCTGATTATGTAAAATTCAACATGAAGCTGATTTTTGTGTGCTGAAAGTTTAAGAACCGAATACCTCCTAAAAGAAGTGCTTATACACTTAGTAACTTGAATTCCAGGCTACACCATTGTCCTTCTTGATTCGATTTCGGCTCAAATGCAGCAATGCCCCTAATACAAGCAACGGTGCATTTAGCTCTAACGGGAAATAGTGCTAGGACTCACGTGTTCAAGTTCAAAGTCGAAAAACACAATATCTTCGTGGGATCAGTGGTGCTGTTACTAGTCTCAAAGGAACACAGCACTGGAATACTTCCTGGCTGGTGTTCCCATTTACCTCAAAAAGTGTGCGTGACTCCCTGAATATTATGGGTGTGTACATCCATATTTACAACCACAATGGCGGAATTATCTTACTTTTACCTTAAACGTCTGTGTCCAAATGACCGTGAAAGGACCACTGGTGTACTTATTCGTTTGTGCGTCAAATCTACAAACTTTATGGAATGTGAAAAAATGGAACTCACATACCTACTATACAATACACGCATAAATGCCTACAGGGCTGTTTTTTGTATTTAGATACATTTTATGAAGAAAACATTATCCAAATATAATGGTAAGATTAAAACATTTCTTGGGGATGGCTTGGGGGGGAGTGGTGGGGAGAAAATGGAGACAACTGTACTTGAACAACAATAAAAATATGAAAAAAAGAAAGCATACAGTCATGTCTATCAACTATCTTTGCTAAAAATATGAATCTATAATCTAATCAATCATTAAGTATAATTAACATGCCAAAGAAAATCAGGCGATAGAGTAACTAGTTAAGTGATACCGTAAGGAATATGACTTCATTTCTCTAAGAATGCATGCAAGAAAAATAATAAAAGGACTGTCAGGAAATACAAAAATAAGAGTTGTAAGTACCATAACAACCAAAAAAAACCCCAATTTCTATACAGGGTTTAAACGTGAATCTGATTTGAAGGACGAGTGTTATTTATTCCAGGGAAGATCCTGAATTTGTCTTATGAGCAGCAGTTTGGGGCTAGAACTTAAAAATCAATTTTAAAAAATATGCTGAATGCATGTTTGGGATTTCTCTGGAAAACAACGCCTAAGTTAAAAACCATCATGGATAACATTGTGTACCCTATTAGAGAAATTTTGGATTTTTACTTGAAAGTAATCATTCAGGCTTGTAAACGACAAAATATAGGTGAGAATTTTGTGTATATGTATTTCTCATGTTTTAAATATTTCTGAGTGCTTCCTTTTAATTTCTGTAAAATGCCCACTCATACTGTAGAGTTCATTCATTTATATTTATAAGCAAATGTAGCTAGTTTCAAATTAAAATAGCATGCCCTTTCACTGGATTTAAGTTAAGGAAAAATAGTTCACCTGAAGGATTATGATATTATACTCTGTTTAGAACTCGATTCAGAAGACTGAGGACATATACAAACATCATTTTCCTGAGATCTGGGACAGTGAGCGGGATTTCAAAAAGATTCAGAATTTCAATCATTTCCGTAAAAGTTATCTGTGTGTTTCAGCTTTTCTTCCCCTTCCCCTCCCTCTTCCCCTCCCCCTCAACACATTGATGATGAGGTTTTTGGGTGAGTCCACTAGCAACTGAGCAATACCCCGAACTCAGTAGAACCTGCATAAATACAAAATTCTCCTACAAACATTTTGTTGCATTTGTGCATGCCTCATCACCATACAAAGGTAAGGGAACAACTCGGGAAATACCCAGGTTTTGGGGAATAATCTTTCGAAAAAGACACATAACAGTTTATTTTGGATTCATTAAAAGCCTCATTGTACCAGTTATTTATATTGTATGGATGGACTAAAAAATCAGAATATAGTTTTAAATATAAAAGCCTTCTTAAGTAGGCCATTGGACCATGGGTTTTGTGAAATGAAGGATTCAGAGGTCATGGATTTAAATTAGGAGGGCTCACTTGAGTGGTATGTAGTCACTTGAGTGGTATGTCACTTGAGTGGTATGTAGAATAATATTTCGTTGTTTCTTAGCCACAAATTCATTGTTCCATTGGTACCATAATCAATGGCCTTTTACTGAAAAAACTATAAAAAGAACAACAATTCATCGGAGAAACTCATTTTATGCACATGTGTAGATGGCACTATTATCTATTTATTGAGTCTGTTTATCTATCACTTTTCTATGGTATCTATCACCTCCAACTCTATACCTAACTCTCTCTACATCTGTATGTGTGGATGGATGGATTTATCTTCTAGCATCTACATAATCTATAACCTATCTCTAACTCTATCTATAATCTCCCCACCCCTGTACCATGTACACCAACTATGAACTGACCAGCAAAAATGTTTATCATTTATTTAGGAAAACATGTGTGCCAGTGTCTAATAAGAAATATCCATATAAGGTTGGGAAAAAACTCCAAGCTTTTTTCTATTATGTTAATTAAACACAGACAAAAAGAGCAGCTTGCCCTCTGAAGAATACTAATGTGAGCAAGTGCCAGGACCCCCTGGGGACAGCATGCACACCATCATACCGACTCAGGAACCTCTGACATGTTATAAATTCATCTGGGTTCGAATAAACCCTGTTTGAACCAGCAGCTTTGCCTGGCAGCTCTTGTACAAGGTAAGCACTCAGAGCCCAGGAATGAGAATCATTACAGCCGACACTACTTTGACAAGTTTGGACGATGCCCGTTTTTGATGCTCAGTTCAGGATCTGGGTCCAGACTGGGGGGCTATTTTGCAAAGGCTGTGAGGGGGGAGCGCCAGGTACTACCCCAGTGTGGGTTATGTGTATACACAGTGACTAAAACCAACATAGCTACGGAGAATCGTAAAGCATGTCACGGAATTTTGCTAATTGGCATCATTGCTTCTGGCAATCTGATTCATGTCTGACTTCAGAAGGCTGCGCAGATGAGTCAGGAGAGCCGGACGTGGTCTTAAATTGTCAAGAATTACTCACAAAAGCTTTCCAAACTACCGCTGTGGCTCCTGCAGCCTGCTTTGTGAAAACTTCCTTCAGACACATAATTTCAAAACTGGATTCCTATGTTGACTCAATTTTCCTGTAACAAAAAGTAAAAAAAAAAAAAAACAAAACCAACAACAACAACAAAAAAAACAAACCCTTCCTGGCTTAAAAAACACCTTCCTGTCTTTCTAACACTTCATATCTGTTGGTTTTGGAAAGAAGCAACATGATGAATTCTTTCTATGGAAAATACGCAGCTCGTGGACCTGCTTTGCAGGGCAACTAATACAACCTAGAGACTATTCTGCTAAGCAAAAATTATTCTTTTATTGAGGCTGATTTAGGACAAATCTGGAAAAGGTGTTGCTGAAGGTGGCTGAAATGCGGCATTAGTTGGACTCTAACACCCTCGGAAAATATAGGGATTGAATACAGGGAGGTGGACCTCGGGGTGGGTTCCCTTGACTCTGAACACCCCCAAACCGCTCTCAGCCACCAAACAAATCCCTTCTTCCCGAGTTCATGAAGCTATGGTTGCACTTCCTGAGGGCCCTACTTTTTCTCATACAAAGTAGGGACTTCCTTAATGAGCTGTCAATGCTTAGGCGTAAACCCTGGAAACTTTCATCGCTTCAGGTCTACAGGATGTCGGCACTCACCCGGCGCCGTGCTGGTTAATGGAGTCTCACCCAGACGACATACGTGGGGCAGATGGAGCACATTATTCTCCTCATGTTCATGAACAGACACATGGAAATGAACTTGGAGACTTGGAGATGGCTAAAAATATATTTAGGTTGTATGAGAGCCTGTTCGTGAATATGAGGGAAGTTTTCAGAGATAGTGAATTCCAAGTTTTACTTTGACCAAAGGGGATGGTCTTTAATAATCTGCGGAATCATTTGATTTAATATCAGTGAATTTAAGTAGACTTAAGTGAACGTGAGAGTTTGTATGATTTCTCATACGATTTGGCTGTCAGGAAAGAGCCACACAATACACACCTTGGGGGGCAAACATCAACACCACCAGACTTTAGAGGCCTGGGAACATCTGTGCGCGGGGAGAAAGAAATTGTCCAATGACCGTAGAAGGAGGAAACCAGCCGTGGTCATTCACGGGAGATTTTATTAAACGTTTGCAAAGTGAGAAAAGCACTCTGGTGAGTTTTTTGATGAGTGAGATCGTTAAGGAGAGTTTCACAAAGGTTGGTTGGACAATTCGGGTCTGATTAAAAAAGTGAGGATGAGTAATTCAGAGCAAAGTTTCTGTAAAAGTTCTTCTAATGGAGTAGTTTTGTGTCTCAGAGACTCTGACGTGGTGTATTTTAGAATGTCTAAAAGATGAAGTCGGATGGAAAGTTAAAAATTGAAAACGTTTCTTGACCCTGCGAACGGATCATTAGGCCAGACAAAAGGCCTTTTCTCACCAGAGTGGTGTAAAATGGTGCCAGTTGAAATTCGGCTTTTACGAGCAATTTTTTCTCGGTGAAGCCTGGAGAAATCTCAGCAGTGAGTGCCTTCAGCTAGAAAGCAATTAAAAGTGAGCAGACCCAGGTCCTATAATAAATTGGAATGCTGGCTTAAACAAAGGAATGGAAAAATGGAAAATGGGAATATCTTGCTTGTTTCTCTTCCCTGACTGTTATAATCATATCTAAAGATTGTATATCAGACGAACTCATTGGGTAGGTATCTAAGGAACTCACGTCTTATAACCCTAGCAATATATACAAGGAATAGGGTTGCCATGGACCTGACCGTTGGTAGAATTGATTTGATTAAACAATGCGTATTTCCTGATGTATCTGGTTTGAAACCTACCCTTCGGCTCACATGGTTGATCTGACAAGGTACTATCTTTGAGTAAATAATTGAATGAAAATAATAAAAATATATAACCATCTTCCTCAGTGATTACAGGCTGGGGCAAAGTAGGTTTACAGTTGTTCATATAGAAAACAATACAATAATTAGCCCTGGCCAGGTGGCTCAGTTGGGTGGATCAGCATCCCATACACCCAAAAGGTTGGGGGTTCGATCCCTGGTCAGGGCACATACCAGAGGCAATGATGGATGTTTCTCTCTCTCTCTCTCTCTCTCTCTGCCTTCCTCTCTCTCTAAAAATCAATAATCAGTACACATACCCTCAGGTGAGGACTAAAAAAAGAAAAGCATATAATAATCAATAAATAATAATAAAGAACAAACTCTGTGTTTAGTATACTCACAACTGTATACCTACATTCCCCCCACTCTGTATATCTTCTTGATAGAGAACAGTTGGGTCTCAGCAAGCACAGTATATGTTCACAAAAAAGCTGGAAAACAGGAGAAACAGAAGACCACGCTCTGTAATTTCGGCATGTGTGGGTGCGTGTGATAAAATCTCCCTGCCCTGCCGTAGAAATTGTGCAGCTCGCTCGCACTCGAAAACCAGATTGGAAGGCTGATTTTGAAGTCAGTCACTTCCCACCTCCACCTCGTCTCTACCTCCGTTGCACCATAAGGCGGAGGAGAGAAGGTTTGCGAAGTTATTCTTTCCCTTCCAGTCTTGCCGCTGGGTATTTATCTCTCCTGCCTCTGACGCAGGGATTCATCACGGCACGAGAATAGGACACCATCGAACGACTTTCTGTTCACGGGGTTGAAGGGAGAATAAATGTATCCCTAATTACATGGACAGGGTATGCTTTTAAGCAGGAAACTGAAAATTACAGCATGCCATCCGGTTAACGAGAGCCTAAAGAAGGAGCGCCTGGTGTTGAACTGCCTGCCTTATGAATGACAGCCCTCCAGAGTGGCTACTGGACACCTTCGTTAGCCTTGGCCTTGGACATGGGAAGAGAAGGCCTTCCCTCATGAAAACTGAAATTGAGTTCTCCGGTAACATGAACCCTGTACATCACCCGGAACCATCAAACTCACTTGATTTTCTTTTTCGTGCTGTTCACGCAAATGTGTTTGTCACTTCGAAGGCAAAGATGCGGGGAAGAGCTACGCAGACAGGGGGAGGTGATCCGTTTAAGTAATGTCTGATGAAGAGTCCTGTTTAATTCAAGGCATCGGAGGTGTTTAGAGCCTCCAAATTCAATGGATGTGGGGCATGAATCAACTGGTTGTGGCAGGTTTTTGTTCTCTCGACACAGATGCGTCTTGATAGCATCGTGGTAAGTGACATCAGTCAGACAGAAAAAGTCAAGAACCATGTGATGTCACTCACATGTGGGATATAAAACCGAAAGCAACAAATGGATTAACAAGAAAAACAGACAAAAGCAGGTAGACACAAACAGCAGGATGGTGATGAGCAGAGGGAAGGAGGGAGGAGGAGGTAGAGGAGGGTGAAGGGGGTCAGTGGTAATGGAAGGAGACTTGAGTTGGGGTGCTGGACACACAATGCAATATACAGATGGTGTGTTACAGAATGCACACATGACACCTATATAATCTGATCGACCAATGTCACCCAAACACATTTAATGAAATTTCAAAAAGATGGTCACAGGGATGTAAAGTCCAGCACAGGAAATGTAGTTGATAATATTGTAATAACTATGGAGGGTGCCCAGTGGGTACTACTAGCCTTGTTGTACAAAGAAGTTTGGAAGTTATGCAAATGTTTAACCCCTACGCTGCACACGTGAAACTAATATAATACTGAATGTCAAGTGTTTGGAACAAGAAAGGAATTCCGTAATATTAAATAAGTAATTAAATAAATTTAATTCTAAAAAGGAAAGAAAGAACAGATTCGTTTCTGGTGTGTTGGTTTGCCAAACTGGCTTTTCATCACTCTTATTTTTAGAACTATTCTTAAGAATATGGTACATTTAGTATAGTATAAGTAAGCATGTTAGAAGGCCTTCAGAACTGCCTTGAATAAAGTGTGCAAAGCAGGCTGTGGGCTAATTCTACGATGTACCTGAGATGAGCAAATGGTAGCTTTGCGAAGACCATTGAAGGTTCAGCAGGTGTCTTGCTCTGAATGACGCCCAAGAACCAGTTTCAACATATTAAAAAAAAAGAAAACGTTTCTGTGTAAAATGTTTTGCTCAGACATAAAGAACGGTGTCCGTACACCTGATACTAATACAAAGTAATATTGAATGTAAATTGTAGTTGAAAGAAATGAAAGAATGAAAAAAAACCCAGTGGCTTCACCCCATCCACATTGCTCGTTTTTGCAAGGACCCCAGGCTACCTGCTCGGCGAGCCACCCTCCCCGCTGTGAGCTCCACCGAACGGATTATATCTGCTATGACTCCACCTGCGAGGACGTGTCCGTGCCTGGCTCTACAACTCCATCACGGGCAGACAACCGTTCCCTCCGTTAACCGCCATCACTTTGTGTATTAACAAAATCAGTGACATCAAAATAATCATGATATTTCTAGGAGTATGGATTCCAAAGCTACTACCAAATTTTACATTAATTAAAAGTGACAGACAGTGAGAAAGAAGACAACCCCTCTGAGTTGACAGACTATGTCAAAACTTTCTGTTCTCACAAACGATTTTAATATTATCAATCGATAGAGTCAAATATCATCATTCTTACTAAATGATATTGTCTTTTGAGGAAAGTACATGCTTTCTTTTTTAAATATTTTTATTGATTATGCTGTTACAGTTGTCCCATTTTCCCTCCTTCATTCCCCTCCACCCTGCACACCCTCTCCCACCCGCATTCCCCCCCTTTAGTTCATGTCCATGCGTCATACATATAAGTTCTTTGGCTTCTCCGTTTCCTATACTATTCTTAACCTCCCCCCTGTCTATTTTCTAGCTGCCATTTATGCGACTTATTCCCTGTTCCTTTTCCCCATTCCCCGCCCCCCTTCCTCACTGATAACCCTCCCTGTGATCTCCATTTCTGTGATTCTGTTCCTGTTCTAGTTGTTTTTTTAGTTTGTTTCTGTTTTATTTTAGGTTCAGTTTGTAATAGTTGTGAGCTTGTTGTCATTTACTGTTCATATTTTTTATCTTCTTTTTCTTAGATAGGGCCCTTGAACATTTCATATAATAAGGGCTTGGTGATAATGAACTCCTTTAACTTGACCTTATCTGAGAAGCACTTGATCTGCCCTTCCACTCTAAATGAAGGCTTTGCTGGATAGAGCAATCTTGGATGTAGGTCCTTGCCTTTCATGACTTGGAATACTTCTTTCCAGCCCCTTCTTGCCTGCAAGGTCTCTTTTGAGAAATCAGCTGACAGTCTGATGGGAACTCCTTTGTAGGTTACTGTCCCCTTATCTCTTGCTGCTTTTAAGATTCTCTCCTTCTGTTTAATCTTGGGTCACTTAGTGGTGATGTGCCTTGGTGTTTGCTTCCTTGGGTCCAACTTCTTTGGGACTCTCTGAGCTTCCTGGACTTCCTGGAAGGAAGAGCTATTTCCTTAGCCAGATTGGGGAAGTTCCCCTTTATTGGGTCTCTCCAACGAACTCTCCTGTGAGGCTGGGAGTTTTTCCCGCTGCCTCAACCCCCACGGGTGTTTTCAGTCAGAGGCTTTGAGGCTTTATTTCCCTGTGCTGGAACCCTGGGTTGTGTGGTCTGTCTCACTCCCCAGTTGTTCCTCCTGGTTTATGCGCATGCAAATGTGGGACCGGCTGGTGTGCCAGCTGCCACCTTGCCTGGTCCCTGAGCCACCACCTTGCCCGCCCCAGTCCTCCAGCTGCCACTTTGCTGTGAGTCCTCTCTGTCCGGCTGCCTGTCTCTGCCCCTCCTACTGGTTTGTATGAATATTTCTTCTTTAACTCCTTGGTTGTTCGACTTCCATACAGTTCAATTTTCTGGCAGTTCTGGTTGTTTTTTGTTTTTAAATTTGTTGTGGTCCTTCCTTTGGTTGTTGGAGGAGGCACCGTGTGTCTACCTACACCTCCATCTTGGCCTGAATCTCCAGTACATTCTTGTTATTCTTTTTTTTCTTTAAAGTTTTTTTTTCAAAAATGCAATGGTTTTTGTGTTTTTTTCAAGAAATAAATTTCAGAGGTTGACTAGCCAAAGTAAAAAGAATAACTCATGTACAGCAAAAATGCAAGATGGTTCGGCATCTTCCCCATGGCCTTGGGAATAAAATAAAATATGATGTTGACTTGATATAGGATTTTCTCCATGAAACCACGGAGGAAGTTAAATGTAGTTGTGAGTATTGAACGCTGAAAAGGTCAAGATATAAATCATCCCAATAAAATCGCCAATGTCATTTTTGGATTTGGAGCAGAATAAAACACAGCTGCATGCTACAAGCAAACTCCCAAAGGATTGATGCAATTTGGAAAATTGAGAGGAGGTATAATGTTTAGAAATACATTTTGACAGAATAAATTTCAATGTGGTAACTCTTAAAGTGGTTTAGAAAGTTAAGTTC
The DNA here is from genome assembly GCA_028533065.1 of Trachops cirrhosus. Classification (NCBI taxonomy): domain Eukaryota; kingdom Metazoa; phylum Chordata; class Mammalia; order Chiroptera; family Phyllostomidae; genus Trachops; species Trachops cirrhosus. The sequence goes on along the minus strand of JAPYXV010002055.1, from coordinate 2,562 downwards.
AAATACATGATGTGTAGCAAAAGCAGGCTTACAGTTGTTTGTGTAGAAAACAATACAATAATTCATAAATAATAATACAAGAATAAACTGTGTCTTGCAGACTTATGACTGTAAACCTACTTTTGCTCATCCTTGGTAGAGTTAATATTGGCTCGTTTTTGCAAATTTATGTCCAGTTTTCTCTTTAACAGACTTCACCTGGTTGCCACTAAAAGAGAACTTCTGTCCCATAAATCGTAAGGAAAGATGTGATGTAATCATAGGGAAAGATTAGACATAATTACAAGACAATAATGCATGTTCACCATTTGTGAATTGTAGTATGTTTTTCCAGAGCCAAGAACCAGGTCATGGTGTTGCTGGCAAATGTCCCAGGTCAAGAAAGGACTTTGTCACCCTGAGAGAACATGAAATGTTTTCCTATATATTCTTTCTCTCCATCTGAATTTCTACAGGTGATCTACTTATTATAGTCTTATATTTTATTAGAAAACTGCATTTCAGTAAATATTGTTTAATTACTATCCATATGAAAAAAAATCTCAAAACTCAGAAATATTATAGTAGAGATCTCCGAAGGGATTGAAGGACCTAAGACATTTAAAATATTATTGATTTAAAAAAAGTGAGAACAGGAAATGCTGCTTTTAAAATTCTATTTTATAGTAAGTAATAAATCACTTACAAATCTCAGAATGTCTTTTAACAATCTTCTCAATGGTCACTAATAACACTTCTCTTAATACAACCTAAAATCTCTTTCTTGCCATCTTGATTTTTCTGCAATAATTTTCAAGGGTGAACTCTTTCCTCCTTAATTCTTTCCTCATGTGGTTTCTGCAAAATTTGCCCCCTGGAGTCTTAGTACCATTGTTTTTAAATAAACTTTGTGTGTGTGTATGTTTATTTTAGAATAGTTTCATAGGTACTCAAAAGAAAAGAGTACAGATACACCCAGATTCTGCTATTTTTAATATCCTACATTCAAGGGGGACAGAGAGACAATGTATCTTTGGCTTCCTCTGCAGGGTGACAGCTTCCTGAACTTGGTATGTTTTGGATGACCTTGGCCATGTTGAGGAGCGTGAGTCAGGTGTTCTGTGGATGGCCCCTCTCCTGGGAGGTGTCTGATGTTTTTCTCATGGTTAAACTAGGGTTAGAGGTTCCTGGAGAGAAGACCACAGAGGCAAAACGCTATTTTCTTCACATCATAGCAAGGGGACAAACTCTGACCATGGCTTATTGCTAATGTTGACTTTGATCAGCTGCCTGAGATCATGTTTGTTCAGGATTCTGCACAAGTCACTTCTTTCCTCCACAGTTCATGCTGTCCTCTTTGGAAGAAAATCACCCCTCAGTTCACACCTCAAGATTGGGGAACTCCAGCCCTGGCCAGAACCTCATCCTGATACACCAGGGTTGTGGGTTCAGTCCCCAGTTGGAGCAGCTACAAGAAGCAACCAATGAATGCATCAATAAATGGGACAGATCTCTCTCTCTTTCTCTCTGTCTCTCTCTCCCCCACCTCCCCCTCCCTCTCTCTTTATTCAATAAATAAAAAAATTAAAAAGAGTGAAAACTCTATTCGACCTCCTGGAGAGTGCAGTGCCTACATAAATTATTTGGGTTGTCCTGGAAAGATGTGTCTATTATTTCTCATTCATTTATTTTTTTTTAGCCCTGCATTTATCTCAGTATGGACTAATAGATATTTACATAATAGTGTTATAATGCAATCCTAGTTTATTTGGTTGGTTAAACTGTTTCAACTTTGGCTGTTGGGGATCTTTTGCATGTGTGTGTATGTGTGTGTGTGTGTGAGACTATAAGAAATTTCAGCCTTATCTCACTTCTGGAATCCGATATTTCCCCCAATGAACCCTGTTTTCACTTTGATCATATTCCTTGCTCATTTTGGTTGTCTTTCAGGGCTCATCACTCTCCTGTGGCATCAAATGGCTGGGAGGAGGAGCTGAAAATGTTGGGCGCTGTGTCTAATGTTCATTCTTTCCATCGGATCTGCTGACATCTATGACCACCAGTCACGAGAGAACCAGGGTTCTCTGCTGTCCATGTTGCCCATCTCATTTCCATTTCCTGTAAGGTCGCCAAGGTGCTCTCCCTAAAATCCATTTCCAATATTTGAACTCTTATTTCAAAGCCTTTCTTGGCCAACCAACTGCATCGTTTTCAGCATCTCCATACATGCGTATATGAATACCACTTGTGCACATTTTAATGTGTACAATATTAAAGCATTATACAGAATAGCAGGTAAAATAATACATATATACACATTCATATATTGTGGCATGTGTCTGTGAATTTTAATCATGGTCATGAAAGTTGGAAACCCATCGGTTTTCAGAATAAACTTCAAATCTCTTAGCCTGGAGTAGTGTATCCCTCCTTCTTTAATTTTATTGGACCCGTTAGAGTTATCAACTGATACCTTACCAATTCATCTTCTATATGTTGAGCCACTGGAAAAAAAAAGCTGTTTCATTGTTGGTGTACAATGAAACAACCTAGGTGCCCATCAGTAAATGAATGGATCAAAAA
>JAPYXV010002054.1:0-13498 GCA_028533065.1 Trachops cirrhosus | reverse complement strand
CTATGCATTTACACGTTTACACAGGCATGTACGTGTAGGGGTACGTGTGGTGGGGGGAGTACTAATGTCTAAGAAAACCATCCTACACCCTCCCCACATATTGACATCAATCACACTTTTATAGAAAACTAAAAAAACAAAACAAAACAAAACATTTTGGTTGAGTTCTAAGTACCCTAGGAGAAAGATGATTCTCAAAGCAAATGGTGTTTTAAATTCTCTTTGGTTTAAGATATCACGTTATTTCCCTTAAGTTAGAGTAGAAATGGGGGGATTTGGGATGGAAAACAGAGCTACTGAGGCATTATGATAAATGTGAAGTACTCATGAAACATATAAGTAATGTTATTTTAATCATTATGCTATTATTAAAATATTATGTTTCCTGGTATATCTTAAAGTTTGTCTGACATACACCTTTTATCATTTCAGTTTCTATGCTGCTCTTATTATTTGAAAATGTAGTGGTTTCACTTTCAAATTCTTAATTAGTGCAGCAAACCCTCCAGAAATAATTACCTGCCACTCTTCTCTTTGCAAAAATCAATTTTGTACATGTCAAAACACTGGAACACACCAGGACCTCCTCCCTGTAGCTGTACCCTGTTGAACATCCTACTGAGTGTCACGTTCTAGAATTTTATGTCCTAGTTGTGTGGGGTTTTTTTCTTTTTCCAAAGACAGTTATTGCTTTGGGCCATTTCCTGCGTGGGGGATCATGATGTGTGAAAAAGAAAGCAGATCGCGTGAATCTCTAACGAGAACCATTTGGGGAAGTCGCTAAGCACGTGTGTAAGCCTTCCATATTTCAGGGTAGATGCGTTTGGGAAAGTCAGGCAAACTTTAGTCCTAGCTGGCAGGGATAATAAACAGACAGGCCTCTTATAACATTCTTTAGGGGAGATAAGAATGTTAATGAGGTCAGAGAGCAGTTCAGTAATGGCATTATAAGTCACGCAGCTATTTCACAGAAGAAAAGATGAAAAGGAGTTTAAGAAAGGAAATAAGATTTTAACGTTTGGGTTTGAAAGGACTTCACCGCTATTCACACTGGGGTTACTAAAAGCTGGACCAATAGCATTTGATTCTGCAGCTTATAGTCCATGAGTACTGACATTAAGCTTCAGACATTGCATGTAAATATATGGTCTGGGTCGCTTTGGGAGGGAAGGCTTAGGGCATCCCCATCTAAGCTCTAAAGTAGAACCACTTCGTTCGCACAGAAACGCTTCCTCATTGCCGTCCAGATGGTTGACAGAAGATGGTTTGACTTTGGGTGCTGAGCACGCAGTGCAATATACAGATCATGCATCATATACACTTGAAACTTACATAATCTTATTAATAAATGTCACGCCAATAAATTTAATGAAAATGAAATAAAATAAAGACTGTTGTAGGTTCTTATAGGTGTTGTTATTAGGGATTATAAGAACAGAATGTCATATTATTTGCAGCTTAGTAAGTGGTCAGTGAGACTTAGCAGGCATTTTACATTTGCCATTTCCCAAGGGCTTTTTGGGAAGTCTGTTTGGGACAATTTTGGTCAGAAATTATATTTCATGCTTCTAGTATCTAGCTCTCTCTTACATATTTATCAGAACCACTTTTGTATGCAGATTATGAGTTCATGTGTATGAAAGCATTTTACTAACTAAGGGCTATTGAAAGTGAGAAGCTGTCATTTTAGGGTCGATGTTAAATGGAAACAGCCTTGTACAGGAAGAGGGTGGGCGCATGTCCTCTGGTGTACAGGTACAAGTGTAACACCAGACCCTCAAACAATCTGGACTTCCCTTTCTTCAAGCCTGAGAAGTGGTCCAATTAATAATTGCCAAGGACTCTTTTCATCTCCAATATTCATATGTTAGAATAGGAGAATCCAGTGGAAATTTAAATCACAGTGAGATGGAATGCATCCAAAAATATAGCAAATTTAGCCTTAAAAATGTAGAAATTACCACAAAGAGAAACTCAAAATCATTTGCCTAAGTAAAACAAAATACATTATTGTGCAATTTTATTTATGTGAAATGTTCAGAAAAGGCAAATCTATTTCATTATTACTCAGATTTTATTTCTAAGCATTGTATATGCATTTATAAGGGCGTATATGATCTATTTTATGCACGTGGATTAGGATGGCTGTGTAAACCGTCCTCACACAGCTGCCTACAGGAAAATTATTTCCTATAAGGCCAAAGTGTGGACAGTACAGATCAACTCAGGAGACTAAAACCACATGTGGATACAAAGAATGGATATAGGTTTTTGTGATGGAGAACAGTATCCTCACCCTCACATCCCTCTTGTGTGGTCATCACAGGGCAGAAAACTTTAATCGAGGACAGAGATTTAGGGTGCTGGTTCCCAGGCTGTGAAGGAGAGAGAAGGGAAGAGGAACAGAAAGGCACTTCGGTGGTTGGCTGCCAGCCTTGGCACACGCCACAGGATGATGGCAGCCAGAGTGCACACCTGGAGTGGAGACGTCCTGGTCGAAGAAATAAAGGGTCCTCCGCTGTTGACGTCTCCCCAGTGACCTCAATCCCCTTGCCTCACAAGATTCTCTGCCCTTGCTGAGCATCCTCTCAGCCACCTCCACCCAGTCCCCTTCTTTCCCAGTTTCACTGCGGTCGGCCTCCATGTCTGCTTGCTTGGAGAACTCTGCCCCCACACTCCTCATGCTCTGCATCAACTTCTTCGTGTCCCTCTTTTTGGTAGTGTTGGAATAATGACTTTCAATTTTATTCACCTTCCGAGGCTCAGCTACCAGATTTGACTCCTCATAAGTGGTGAAGTGTGATCCTTGGAATTTAAGCACATCACCATTCTCTTGTGTTTTCTTAGGTGGATGGCAAGGGTAAGGGTTAGGTCAGAGGTCCCACCTGGTCCCACAAATAAGTCATCAACTCTTCATAATGACTGTCAGCAACCCGTAATCCAGGGCGAAAGTTGGAGATGTCGTGAAGGTTGATGTAATCATAGTCTTCAATTTCTCCATAATGCTCAAACCCTGCCCCTAAGTGGAAGAAGCCAGACAAAACCCACAATATTATACAATTCCATTCATGTGAAACATTCTGCAGAACGGGCAAATCTGTAGAGACAGAAAATAGATTGGTGGTCGCCCGGGGCTGGGGGAATCGGCCCAGAGGGTAGTCGAGAGTAATGGTTAAAGGTTGCAGGGTTTCTTTGGGGGTGATAAGGATATTCTGATTGATTGTCATGACAGGTGCACAGCTCCGTATTTACCAGGAGCCCACCATTAAACTGTATAGCTCGATGGGCGAACCATGTGGCACGTTATTCATATCTCAATAAAACTGTTTTAAGAAATGACGTAGCTTTAGTGGTGCCAAGGATAGACTTTGGGAGTACCACAGTGATTCTCTTTCTTGTGACTCCAGTTTCTACTTAAAAACTACTTGAGTGTCCTCATTAATAAAAATGATCATTATCTTGGGAAATACAAGATAGGAGTAAATTTATCTCAGGTGCTTTCTTATTGCCTCCTCTCAACCTTTCACAGTACGTTCACCTGCTATTCACGCCCCTGTTCTCACTAGCTCTCATCTGACAATGGAGTCTTTATCGCTGTGCTCTCTGACATTCCAACCTACACTTCTGTCTGCAGCCACTCCCACCTACAGCCACCATGGAACTGGACTTTGTTCTGAGTGCTGGCCTGGGGAAAGGGAAATTCACAGCTGAGCCATAGTAATGAATGCACTGGCATAGTATATTCATTATCGAATTTCACTCTTACTGTTCTCTGATGAGAGGAGATATCAGTCCCAATTTTCAGAAGAGGGAACCAAGGACCAGAGAAGTTGAATGTTTGTCTAAAGCCAAACAGCTATCAGGTTGCAAATCCTGGATCACCGTGTAGTCCTAGCAGATCCCAAAGGCGCTGTTCTTTCTTTCACATTGTGCTGACTCTTCTACCGAAAGGAAGAACAGCTATGTTTGTGTAACGCTCTGCGCTTTTAAAATAGACGTGTTATATAAAACCTCCTAGCAATAGAAGTCGTCCAGAAAGCTTGGAGACAACTGAAGCTTGAAATATCTACCTAACAAGATTTAGGAAAAATCTACCCAGTTAAAGGACTTTTAGTTTTACAAAAGTGTTTGGCACAGAGTGTTTTTAGAGTCCTAGTACACATTTAAAATGTAATTCATTTCACAGAAATCAGAGGTAGTGGCTGTGCTCAAATATAAATCAGAGAATCCACATGTAAGTTCTGATTCTTAATAAACTACTTGACTAAACTGTGAGGCCTACCAGAACTTCAGTTTCCTCAATAATAAAACATGAGTGTAGAAATAATAGTTCATTCATTCATTCATTCATCAGATACATGCCCAAGTGCCAGAAATTCCAGAGTGACAAAGACAGAACAAGACCCTGCTGTGAGGGCATCTGCTGATGTGCTCACAGCTCTGCCTCCAGCCTTCTCATCCCCTGCCATTGGTGCCAGGCTTCAGCATTCTCTGAGGCTCTCTGACTTCTGATTAAGTTCACCCTGCAAGAGGCACTGGTAGCAGATTCGCAAGCAGGAACGGGAAAATCAAAGCGTTTCTCCTTTATCGAACCCTGCTTGCTCCTGTCCAGAACCCACCATGATTCTACTTCTGAAAATACTGACTCGTCCACTGTCTCGGCAGCTTCCCACCATCGCTAATTCCCTTTTTGGATGAAAAATATACCCTAGAGATGTAAGAGACCCTACACACCTCACACAAGATAAACACTCAGAAAAACACACTAACTCACATTATAATCACACTGTTGAAAACCAATTATAAATAGGAATTCTTGAAAGTAACCGCAGATCAAAGAACGGAGACACGCTGCCAACTCTATCAGAACCTACGGAAACAAGACGCACACCTTCAAAGGGCTGAAAAACAAGAGCAAAAGTTCCTCTCAAGCTAGAATTGTACATCCAGCCACGAATCATCTTCAAAATACCATCGAAAGTGAGACAGAGGTATTTTCCAGAAGGAGCGGAGAGAATCAGTCACCAGCCGACCAGTCCTGTAAGAAATGTTAAAGGAATTTTTTCAGGCTGACGGGAAATCATACTAGACAAAAACTTGAATCTTCATAAGGGAATGAAGAAAAACAGAAATGTCATGTGTGTGGACAAATATAAAATAGTCTCTTTTGTTTTTAAAACTTTTTACAATAATGGATTTTTAAAGCAAAATAAAAACAACACACTGTGGACTTTGTAAACTACATAGAAAGTAAAGTGAAAGGTGTGACCTTTCACTTAAAGTGAAACACAGCCCAAGTGATGGGGTGAGGGGTCAGGGCGGTTGGAAGTTCAATGCGGTGGGTTCCCCACTGTATGCAAAGTGCTACAATATTATTTGAAGCTAGACTACGAGAGGTTAAAAAGATGCATATTGCAAATCTTAGACTCACCACCAAAAAATGAACAAACAAATAAAATAGAATTGTAGTTAAATAAACACCAAGAAATTTTAAAACTTTTATAATTCAACAAACACTATCTAGCAACACATTTATTCTATAGTTAAAATATACCTACTGAGGTTTATTCAAAATTTGATTACTTCTGGATTTTCCTATAATTTACAAGTGCAATTGGAAAGAATATACAGATGTTTCTGATTCTAATTTTGAAAGAAAAGCTAGACGAAACACATAGGTAAAAATTGGAACAACTTCAATAAACTTTAGGTAATTTATTCCCGCCTCCTCAAAGAATCCTGGTCACTGGACCATTTCCACTCTATTCACGGAGGTGCTTCTTCAGCTGTATTATGAAGCGTGGGGTCCCATAGTTCTTGTGCGATTCTAAGCTGCCATGACTCGATCTCCTAACTCTTAGAAGGTCTCTGATGTTTCCACGGCTGTACAGGTACAATACTGAGGTGTGATCTGGTTAGACAGCTTTCATTGTATTCAAGTAGGGAGGTCTGATTAATTCCAGCTGCCAGTGTCCAGTGTCCAGTGCACAACACAGGTTTGAATTTCATCTGGCATGCTGTCACAAGACTGCAGAATTTCTGTGTTTGAGAATTTAAGACCAGAATAGTAAAATGGACATTCCCAAAGCCTTGCCTGAAAAGAGGGAAAAATAACAAAATCACACGTTGTTTGTCTGCTACTAAAAAAGAAAAAGAGAGAGCTGTCTTGGAATTTTTATGTAATTTGGTTGTTGCTCTTACACAGTTGAGGATGGAATCCACGCATGTGATTTCTTCATGAAAGACAACTGTATCTCTGTTATTCTTGTCATGTTTCATTCTGAAATGTCACTGAAACTTTAAAAAAAAATACAGGCTAAGGTTTTAGACGCAACACCTCAAATATTTTGACAGTGTTCTACGCTATTTATCATGTTTTCAAGAAGTGTGTGACTAGAGAAGGATTGAGCTTGGTAGTAACACAAAGACTTCTCAAAATGAATCCCGGACCAATCATACCAAGTGAGCATCCATTCATAGCAGAATGAGCACTTATTAAAAACCTCATTCATGTTCATTGCCATGAGGGACATCTTCCTGCAGTAAAGGTGCATATCTGCGTTTGTCTATTGCAGTTTATATGCTAGTATGTTGGAAGGAGAATACTCAGGGTAAAAACATGAGATATGGTGGAGGACGAGAGCGACAGAGACAGAAAAAAAGAGACAGACAGATTAAGCAAAAAGTGACTGTCAAAGCAATTAAAAACTATTTTACTTTTTTTTAACTCTCTGATTTGGGGTTTAAATAATTAGAGCAAAGATATATGGATCAGGATACTGTAACGAATGTACTTTACCCTCTTAATATCTCTTCAGAGAATGAAGGTGTTCATTGACGCCTTAAATAATGCTGAGTTGCTTGTAGACTTTCGCTCTCAAACTTGGTTAAAGAGATACCAAAGTGGGAAGGGAAAGGACATTGAAAGACAGGCATAAAAGAGAAAAACATAGCTTGTTGTGTCTTATACTCCACCCATCAAACAAAAGACAAATTTATATGAACTTTTCTTAAAAGAAAAATAATAATTGGATACTCTTAAATCTTGTGATAATTTTAGGTGGTGGTAGTTAATATTACAAATATGAAACAAAAATTGTGTTCTCATTCACGTGCATGAAAATACATGGAAGATGTTGAATGAAGAAATGTATTTGATGTTCTTAAATACATTTTCTTAAAAGAAATAATTCAAAGAGCAGGATAAATATAAGTATATATTTTGCAAAATTCTAGTAATCACAATTATATTATTTTATGGAATATGGAAATTGGAGAGCTTATCTGTTTATTAGTGTAAAACAGAACACTGAAATTTTTCTTGTTTTGCATTTGATTAATCAATTAATTCAATTACATTTGTACTATCTCGAGATTGAACACAACTCATGTACAATTTTTAGAACCAATATCTAGCATGTAAAAGTATACGTGCTAAAAGCATGAATTTTTCTAGAGGCCCTAAATATATGAAAGAACACAATCCTGAGATTAGCTCCTTCTATCAGTTATCTATTGTTCACAACAAATAAAAGTAAAAATGTTGCCCTGACTGGTGTGACTCAGTCGGTTGGGCATCGTCCCACACAGCAAGGGGTCACGAGTTTGATTCTCAGTCGGAACTCGCGCCTGGATTGCGGGTTCAGTCTCCAGTGGGGACACAGTCAAGAGGCAACCGATCGATGTTTCCCTCCCTTTCTTTTTCTTTCTCTTTGCCTCTCCCTAAAAATAAGTACAATCTTTAAAAATGATTGTGTAACAAGTACTCAAACTAAATGGCTTCAGAGAGCAATCATGTATCATTTCTCACAAGTTTTCAGGGTTGGTGGATCCAGAGAAGACAAGGAAAAGGCGTTTTAGTTCAACTACATGTATGAGCCTTGGCTATCTGGGTCGGGTTGGAATCCCTGGGTGGAGCTCTGTCCTCTGTTGTCTATCCCTCTCCTGGGACCCAAGGACTGGCTGGGACAGAGGCATACAGGACAAAGCAGAAAAACGCAAGGCCTCTCGAAGCCCAGGCCCACTATCAATCCCATCTCCTTCTCGGGGCTAGAGCAGGTCATATTGCCGAACTCAGAGTCATCCATTGTGGAAGGAATTGCAAAGTCACAGGGCAAAGAGGGTGGATACAAAGAAGGGTGGATAACTGAAGTAATTAATGAAATCTATCTAGTCTGTGATACAAATGGAAAGACCTGTAAGACACATTTGAGAGTGTGTCAACCATGAATAGTCCATTGATACAAGGAGGATTTACTTCTCAAGTCTGCAACTAAATCCCAGCATTCAAGGCCTTCACTGGGGCTATCTTTACCTTTTGGCTATGATCTCCGTGCAGCCTTTGGAAATAGTTCCTGGCCCTATAAGTGCACTGGTCACAGCAATGGACAGGACTGTAAGGAAACATCGTATTGGGGACACTATTCGTGCATTGCATTTTGCCACCGTATCGCTGATCCCTGCCTCTCGTGTCCAGGGGTCGTACTAGCTCCATTGCAATTTTTCTAGGAGACGCCGTCGTAGGAAAAGAATCACAATCAATTTGGGGCTTAGAAGGCAACCAAGACATGCTTCTCTTTAATAGGTTGGTAGATCGAACAAAGATATGGCCAAGGAAGCGAGGTTCCCAAAAGAATTGCTTTTTCATTTATATTTTACTTTTGCCCCATATTTATGTTGTAACCCATGCAATTTTAAAGTGCACATTTGCTTCTGTGATGTTTAGATCTGTTTCTTCATATGCTTCCAGAATAAACAGCAGTTGTTAAAAAAGTCTAGCTGTGAAGTCATCAGTATACTCTCGATCTCTAATTACAAATTCTCTGCTCTAACTGTACCAATAAAAGGTTGTACGATAAATCATCTTATGAGATACAGTGGTGATATATGTAGGCTTACAATCGTGAGTACACGAAACTGAGTTTATCTTTATATTATTATTTACTAATTACTGTATTATTTATTTGTTACAACTGCAAACCTACTTGTGCCCACTCCTGTTTATTCTGTTTTTTAATGTATACTCTATTTTCTTTATGTCTTTTTTCAGCAAATGAAATCTAAAACTGTGCAAATAACCAATAAGAGAACTATTTTTGGTGCTCACTACTGCTTTCTAGACCTTTAAATAAAAAATTCTCTGCTGTAATCATCTTCAGTAGATTAAAATATTACTTTCTATGGTAGCAAAACAGTTTTATATTTAGCTTTCAAGCATCTAGAAGTGAGCGGTTTATTTTTTCATAAGGCGGTGACGTGGTCAATTCGTTTAGCAGCACCTCTCCAGCTGTTTTACCTTTTCTTTCTTTCTTTTTTTTTTGTTTGCACATTTTAAGGTCATTGAGTAATACACCTTGTGAAACAGGTTAATTAAAAGGTTTTATAAAACTGTCAAGAAATATGAGCATTAACACTGTACTTGTATATTTGTAATCCACTCAAAATGTAGTCATTTTGAATAAATTTCAAAAGCCACAGGAGGTCATCTGAATAATAACTGATATTTGAGCAGTCTTTGACGGTTTGTGAAGCACTTCCTATTCTATTTAGCTGTGGTTCAGAGATGTGCTTAAAGTCACCTAGCAAATAAGATACAGAGAGCCCTGTCCCACAGTTTTTGAGTTTTAAACTTGGTATCTCTAAAAACTGTCTGCAATCCCCATAACCTTGCAAAATCTCTCCATTCCTTATCACCTTTCTCAAATTCATACAAACTCAGTTTCTCCTCAGTTGTTATTTGGATGATACGTTCTGTCTTTGCAATGAAATCGGGAAGGTTATTGCAGGTAGAGTTCTCTTGTGCTGGCTGTTTCTTTAATATCCCTGTCCTGGTCACCAATCCTTAACATCTCCAGGCTAATTACATGCTCATTAACATTTACTGACAGAATATAAAGAAATGTTTCATCATTAGAGTAACTGACAGCATTTCACAGTTCAAAGTAACTCGGAGTTTCTTTGATATGGTAACATCGTTACTTTTGTAACACAGGACTTCCATACACGGTGCGAGTCCCTAAACCAAGGATTCTGTAGTGACAAATGGCGCTGAGTTCCAGAGTAATAGGAGTCTCACTGAAGCAGTGTTTGCAGAATTCTGTTGATCCAAACTATGTTTTCTGCAACTGAGAATAATTCTCTCACTTTCCACTCAGTAAAGTTCTTAAATCTCCTTCTTAAAAAACAAATGTATGTTCTTCTGCTCTGCACACAGAAAGGTTTCCAACAGGTCCTGAAAGTACGGTATTTCATCTCCTGGTGTTTCAATGGGCTTTTTTTTTTCTTAATAGCTCTGTGAAACTGGAGAATAATTGCTTTTTCAGTTACTGTTAAGCTGATGGCATTTTTAAACAAAAAGCTGGCAGCCACAGTTATGTCGAGCTGTCGTGCACTCGCAGAGCGGTTTGGCCTCTTTGCAACTCACCTCTGCAAGTCAGACTCCTTCTGCCATGCGGAGGGCAGCATTAACACACACAGTGGGGATGGAGAGGGATGCTGGGATGTTTCTGGTCTGGCCATGGAGCTCTGTATCTCCGCAAACAGCCCCGTGAGGCTGGCTTCCCAGTCTTTTTGTAACCAGGGGGACCCCAAAGTTCCATTTTCTCACAATCTAAAAAAATTGTGGATACAGCAATATTAGTAAGCTCTTTAAATGCTTTAATGTTTCTCTGGTTTGTTTAAAACTTAGGACAAATTCAGTCTTCGGTCACACCTTTTGAAACACCATAGGAAGACAAGAAAGTAATATTTCCTGGCACTAAAGCCAAGCATCTGTGCATAACGTACCAATAATGGAAATGAACTATTGCAGAACCGATCCAATAAGAAGTCATAATAGATATTTCAACCAATCATCTGGAAATATGCTTTTTTATGAGAACTCTGCATTGGCTGTTATGGGGGACCTCGGACAGCTGGAGTTATGACAACTACATTAATAACTATTTAATAGATGGTAGAAAGTATTAGGTTTAATAGTAGATGCACAGATAAAACGCTTGTATATGGGAAAGAAGAAGAGACAATCTCTTTGAAGGGGTTGAGAAATGTCAGGGAGGGCTGGGACAGAGCCAGGAGACCTGGGTCAGAATTGGATGGGATGTGACCTGAGCTGTGGATGCTACCAGAGACAGACACACAGCAAGCAAGCTATCGAAACATGACAGATGTCAATTCGAAGCCATAAGCACAGGGTCAGGAATCAAGATTGGGGTCGCAGAGGTGGGAGTGCAGAGCAGGGAAGATCAGAATGAGAACTGAAAGGTTAGAAGGAGAACAGTTAGGGAACAAGTAAGGGAGGATACGGACTGAACACTACAACCACAGAGTGGAACTCATGGGACCCAGGATCTGGGATTTGAGGTGCTTGGCTCGGGCTGGCTCCTTTATGGCCCAGCAGGGTCCCATGGAGCAGATGCTGTGTGCACAGGAAAAGGCAACACGCAGTATCGCTGGTGCTGATGGTGTGTGTGTGTGTTTGAAGAAGGCCTGGCCGGTCGGAGTTCCAAGTCACACACATAATTACCACCACATTCATTTGTGGAATAAAGCTTTATGGGACCTAAAAAATGCTTAAATGAATATATCATTCAGAATCTAAAAATCACCCTAAGTAGTAAATTATCCATAATAGTGAAGTCGAGGTAATCAATAGGCTAATAAAATTTTTAATTCTTGACTGAAGGCAATTATAGTGGACAAGGTTTTCTGAAAATATGAGGCAATGCCCTGGTTGGTGTGGCTCAGTTCACTGAGCACTGAGGACTAGAGTTAGCGCATGATGAGCACATACCGAGTGAAAGCAACAACCAGAGGTATCCAGACCACGGGATTGCTAGGGGTGGTTGCTGAAACTCTAAATCCATCCCAGCAAAGCAGCTTTACGTGATCCATTACTTATTTTTTCCCAAGGCCGGAGTAAATCTCTGGGGATTTATTGTATGCAGTCACATGAACTTGGTCTCACAGAAAACTCTAAGTGAAAGCTGGCCCAGTGATGTGGAACTTGGGATGGACAAGCTCATGTTGAGAGGAAAAACAAATAAGTAAAAGTACCGAAAGGTTTTCACTACTTTGTATCAGTTTTATGGACAACTGCATCATGAGCTTTTTCCTGTGTGTTACATAATGGTAATCACCAACGTTCTCAACAGCTCTCTTACCTGCTGCTAAGGGGGTCATTTGGTATACACCACGTGTATTGCATTAAATAAAACAAAACAGCATCCAAATAAAGTCATCATGTTTTATGCCAGTTAAGATCGGGCTTTGATCCTAATAGGTTCTCCAATATTCACTTCTTATATTGAGGATGTTTAACTTAATAAATACTTAATAATTTTCTCTAATTGACTTGGAATGAAGACAGAGAAACCAAGGCAGGTAAATAATTAGGGCAACGATGTTGATTGGCATCGACATGGCTCTTGGTTACAGCTGGAATGAACAGGATGGAAAGCCAGGGAGAGCACAGCTGATGTTTTCATCCCAGCTCCAGCGCCGACTCAAGGCACAGCCGGGCAGCAACCATCAACAGCCTTGAAAATGCCTTCCGGCTGGTGTGGGTCAGTGGACTGAGCACCAAAGGGTCGCAGTTCGATTCCCAGTCACGGCACATGCCTGGGTTACAGGCCAGGTCCCCAGTAGGGGGTGCTCAAGAGGCAACCACACACTGATGTTTCTCTTTTTCCCTCCCTCCCCCTCTCTAAAAATAAATAAATAAAATCTTTAAAAAAGAGAGAAAACAAATAGTTTTTTTTTTAAAAAAAGCCTCACAAATGCTTGTGCCCATTGCCCAGGTAACCCCTTTTCTGCCAATTTACCCAAAGAATATAAAGACAAATGTAAGAACTACGGAAATACTAAGGGGAAAGCTATCTGCAGAAAAAAAAATTAATTATAGACTCTTCTTCTTATTTGTAAGCACTGAAAACAACTTACTGGGACAACAAGAGGGGGTGAATAGGGATACCCCGAATGACCCCCCGGTGGCATGTAAGATGCATATTGAGGACGTTGGTGATTACAATTACATTGTACAGAGAAACACGATCATGATCCAGTTGTCTATAACACTGATACCAAGCGTTACCCACTTTTGATACATTTATTTATTTTTAAAAAGGCATGGAGGAAAACATCTTGGAAAAATTACACCAAAATACGAACCAAACCAGAGTCCTGCAACTAGGGACTGTGTCTTTTCTGGTGCCCGGTTCTTGTATATGGTTATGTTACATCAAGAAAAACAACAAAAAATAACCCTGAAATTAATCATTGAACTTGCAGTTAAAAATGCATTTTTAATTTTCTGTTCTTACGTAAAGTAACATTGATTGAGTGCTAATTGTGTGCCGTGTAGGAGGCTTCTGTACATCATATTACTGAATTCTCTTTCTACCTCACAGCACAGTCACTACTGTAACCTTCACTTTATTGAGTAGGAAACTGGGATTTGGAGGCTGAATTGTGTTAAGTGAGGTTAAGTAAGGAGGTGGGA
>JAPYXV010002053.1:0-13499 GCA_028533065.1 Trachops cirrhosus | reverse complement strand
GAGGGGAGGGAATTCCAGGGAAAAGGGAAGGGTTTACAGGAACAAATATAGAGGACACATGGACTAAACTAGGGGGGTTCGAAAGGGAAGCAAGGAGGGGAGGAATGGGTGGGTGGGCTGGAATGGGAATAAGGGATAGAAACTGTAATGAATAAACTAAACTAAAAAATTAAAAAAAATATCAAAGCAAACCCAGTAATGTGTAAAAAGAAGTATACCATGACCAAATGAGATTTATTTCAAATATATAAAACTGGTTAAACATTCAAAAGTTAATATAATCTATCACATCAGTTAGCTAAAGATATAAAATTACATAACCAAATCAATACACTCAAAAAGTACTTAATAAAAGTATACACCATTCATGATAAAATCTCTCAGCAAATGAAGATGATAAATGTTCTTTCTCAACTTGATAAAGAACATGTAGAAAAATTCAACAGGTAACCATATGTAATGGTGAGAAACCAGATGGTTTTCTGCTAAGGTTGGAAACAAGACAAGGATGTTTTATCTCACACTTCTTTTCAAAATCTTATTGGAAGTCCTAGTTAATGTGATAAGAAAAGAAATTATATAAAGCTAGAAATCAACTGCAATAAAAAATCTGAAAAACATTCAAACACATGGAGGCTAAATAACTTGTTACTAAACAATGGATATGTTAAAAACGAGATCAATAAAAAATTAAAAGTTACCTGGAAACAAATGAAAATGAACACTCAATAACCCAAAATCTATGAGACACAGGAAAATCAGTCCTATGAGGGAAATTCATAACATTACAGGCTTACGTGAATAATCAAAAAAATCTATAATATGCAATCTAACCCTACACCTAGAAAAACAACAACAAACAAAGCCCAGTGTAAGTAGAAGAAAAGAAATAATAAAGATCACAGCAGAAATAAATGACTTAGAGACTAAAAAATATAATCAAAATATCAAAGAAACTAAGAGGTGTTGTTTTAAAAAGTTAAAAAAAGATTGACAAATCTCTAATGAGACTGAGCAAGAAAAAAAAGGAGAGGACTCAAATAAGTAAAATCAGAAATGAAAGGGAAGTAATAACTGACAATGCAGAAAAATACTATGAAGATCTAAATGTCAACAAATTGGACAACCTGGGTGAAACAGATAAATTCTTAGAAACATTCAACCTTCCAAAACTGAATCAGAAAAGATAAGTAAACCTGAGTGGACCAACTACATCTAATGAAACTGAAGTAATATTCAAACTTCTAGCACACAAAAGTAAGTCCTGAACCAGATGGCTTTTAGGCAAATATCAACAAACATTCAAAAGGAACTAAAACCTATCCTCAAACTATTCCAAAAAATTCAAGAGGAGTGAAACTTCCAAACTCTTTTTTAAATTATTGTTCAAGTACAGTTGTCTGCATTTATGAGGCCTGCATCATTCTAATTCCAAAAATAGGTAAAGACACTACAAAGAAAAAACTTGTAGGCCATTATCCATGATGAACATAGATACTAAAATTTTCAAGAAAGTATTAGTAAATACAGCAATATATTAAAAATATCGTACAGCATGATCAAGCAAGATTTATTCCACAATATTCACAAATCAATAAAAGTGATACATCACATAAACAAAATGTAGGGGAAAAGTCATAGAATCATATCAATAGATGCAGAAAAGCATTCTATAAAATCCAACAAAAATTTATGACAAAAGCTCAGCAAAGTGGGAATAGAAAGATCATATCTCAACATAAAAAGTTATATGAGTAAAAAACCTACTGCCAGCATTGCACTCAATGCGTAAAAACTACTAGCATTCCCCTTAAGTTCAGGAATAAGTCAAGGGTGTCCACTTTCACCACTCTTATTCAACATAGTGCTGTAAGCCTTAGCCATGGTGATCAGACAAGGGGAAAATAATGCATCCAAATTGGAAAGTAGGAAGTAAAACTGTCATTATGTGTGATAACATGATATTATACACAGAAAAGCCTAAAGATTCCACAAAAAAAACAGACTACCAGATCTAATGAATGAATTTTGTGAAAAAGCAGAATACAAAATTAATATTAAAAATTGGTGACAATTTATACACCACTTATGAACTATCAGAGAAATTAAGAAAATAATTCCATTTACTATTGAAACAAAAATAAAATTAAGATACCTAGAACTAAATTTAACCAAGGAGGTAAAAAACCTCTATTTGGAAAATTATAGACTTAAGACAGATATTGAGAAGATACAAATAAGTGAAAGCATACCATGTGTATGGAGTGGAAAAATTAGCATCATTAAAATGTCCATACTACCAAATACTACACAGCAGAAAGAAAGGAGTCCCTACCTTGTGTGACAGCATGGATGGATTTGGAGAGCATTATACTAAGTGAAATAAGCCGGGCAGTAAAAGACAAATAGCGTCTGATCTCACCCATAAGTGAAATCTAATCAACAAAACAAGCAAGCAAAATATAACCACAGACATTGAAATAAAGAACAAATTGACAGTAACCAGAGAGGGAGGGAAGAAGGATAACATAGGAAAGAAGGGCAGGGGTCATCAGGGAACATGTATAAAGGACACATGGACAAAAAAGCCAAAAGGAGGTATGATCAAGGGTGGAAGGTGGGGATATGCAAGAAAGAGGGAGTGGTGGGGGAAGAATGGAGACAAGTGTACTTGAACAATAATAAAGAAGTGTCCACACTACCCAAAGCAATCCATAGATTTAATGTCATTCCTATTAAAATACCAGTGACAATATTTCACAGATCAAGAATATATATTCCAAAAATTTATATAGAACCAAAAAAGACCTCAAACAGCTTCAGCAAATTTGAGAAAGAACATAGTTGGAGGGATCATACTACCTCATAACAAAGTAATACCACATGATCATTGTAATTAAAACAGGCTGGTTCTGGCATAAGAATAGGCATATATATCAATGAAACAGAACAGACAGCCCAAAAATAAACCCACACCTTCATAGCCAATTAATATTTGGCAAAGAAGGCAAGAGCATATAATGGGGTAAAGAAAATCTCTTCAATAAATGGTGTTGGGAATATTGGACATGTGAATGCAAAAAATAAATAAATAAATAATGTTAGACCACCAACTTACAGTATACATAAGAATAACCTTGAAATGGATAAAAGACTTAAATGTAAGTCATGAAACCATAAAAATCCTTGAAGAAAATATAGGCAACAAAATCTCTGACATCTCTTGTACCAATCCTTTAGCCAATATCTTCTCTTAGGGCAAGGTAAACAAAAGAAAAAAATAAACAAATTGGACTACATCAGTCTAAAAAGCTTTTACACAGAAAAGAATCAAAAGCGTCTGCACAGCAAAAAAAACAACAAAATGGAAAAAAATATTTGCCAATGATATATCTGATAGGGGGTTAATTTCCAAAATATATAAAGAACTTATACCAATCAACACCAGGAAGACAAACAACCTAACTTAAAAACAGGCAAAGAACCTGAATAAACACTTCTCCAAAGAGGACTTACAGATGACCAATAGGCATATGAAAAAAGGCTCACCACTAATCATAAAAGAGATGCAAATTAAAACCACAATGAGATAACATCTCACACTAGTCAGGATGGTTGTCATCAATAAATCTACAAACAAGTGCTGATGAGGATGTGAGGAAAAGAGAATCCTTGTGTACTGTTGGTAGGAATCCAGACTGGTGCATCCACTGTGGAAAACAGTATGGAGTTTCCTCCAAAAATTTAAAATGGAAGTACCTTTTGACCCAGTGTTCCCACTTCTGGATATATTTTCTACAAAACCCAAAACACTAATTCAAAAGATTATATGCACCTCTAGGTTTATTGCAATGTTATTTAAAATAGCCATGATCTGGAAACATCCCAAGAGCCCATCAGTGGATGAGTGGTTAAAAAAAGCCATGGTACATTTACACAATGAATATTACTTGACCATTACAAAAAAGAAAATCTTACCTTGTTCTACAGAATGGAAGGCGGGAAATTGTGAAATAAACAAAAACATATATATAATATTGGGTTGGCCAAAAGTCAATTTAGTTTTTCTGTAAAAATAAAAGACTTTTTTTTTCATTTTCACCAATAACTTTATTGATTTGGATATTTTGAATATGCTTGGTATCTTTCTCATTGTGTAATGTTGATTGTTGTCTATTAATGCTTCAGTTTGATGGATATCAGCTTTGGCCGATTTACCTGACTGTGGAGCATCATCCAGTAAGAAATCTCCAGAACAAAAATTCTCAAACCACTTTTGACATATTTGATCAGTCACAGAACCTCCTCTATACATTGCACACATCTTATTTTCTTTGTGTTTCAGTTGTGTTTTTACCTTTCCTGAAAAAAACATAATATACCAAAATATTGCATATTTTCTTCCATCTTCAGTATTAAAATGGCTACACAAATTCACCAATTTTGATTTTTTGTAAATACATGCTGATATGACAGCTGTCACAATACAATCTAACAAAATTGTTTCAAATGATGTTAAAGACAACTAAGAACTACTAGAGCCATCTTACAGAAAAAAACAAATGAATTATTTGGACAACTGTCTGTATATATATAAAATGTATAGACACAGACATAGTCATAGGCAAAGGGATTGGAGGTAGGTGGAGGTTGGCTAAGGTGGGGGGAAATGGGTATGGAAAAACTTTGCTTGGGTTGATGGGTGCACAATACCAAGTGCAAATAATGTTATGTTGAGTTGTAAAGTTGAAATATGTATGGTTTTGTGAACCAATGTCACTCCAATAAATTCAATTAAAAGTCAATTACTTTCCTATATATCAAAAATAAACAATTGGAATTAGAAATTAAATAAATATATTTATAATAGCACTAAAATAAAATAGTCATAAATCTAACAAAATATGCATAAGATATATATGAGGAAATCTAGAAAGCTATGATGAATAAAATCAAAGAATTAAATAAATGAAGAGAGACTTCATATTCATGGATAGAAAGACTTTATATTAGCAAGATGTCAATTCTTTTCAACTGACATACTATCAAAATCTTAGCCAGGTATTCTCTGGCTATCAACAAACAGATGCTAAAGTTTGATGGAAAGGTAAATGACTCAGAATTGCCAAGCAAAATCAAAGGAGAAGAAAAAAATTGGAAGACTGACACTACCAGACTTCAAGCCTTACTATTGTGATTAAGAGAGTGTGTCTGGCAAAAGAATAGACATACAGATTCTCTGAACATAACACACAATTATGGTCAGCTGATCTTTGAGAAATTAGTAAAGACAATACAAGGGAACAAAGAGAGTCTTTTCAACAAATGGTACTGGAACAATTGTTTATTCAGATGCAAGAAAATGCAAGTAGGGGCTTGACCCACATTGTGCACCCAGAGACCCAGTGGCTGATCGGAGCCACGTCCCCTGGCTTGGCTTGTGCTGCATGCCCAGAGACTAAGTGGCTGATTTGAGCCTGGTAGCTCACAGAGGACCTCAGCTGGAGGCTGAGGAACTGTGAATATTGTGGCCCAGACCTGGTCCCCATCCTTGCAAAACCATAGGAAGGAAGAAAAGTGAAGCCCAGCCCCTCTCTTCCTGTGGCATCCAGGAAGACCAGCAGAACTCGCTTAATGGGTTTAAAGTCAGCAGGAGGCTTTTCTTTTTCTTTCCTCTTTTTTCTTTTTTTTCTTTCCCCAAATGAGGCAATAAGATGTGGAGTTATGAAAGATCCAGAGGCAGATCCACAGGGGGCACACAAGGCTCACCCCCAAAACTGAGAAACTGAGACAATGTCACTATGCTATCCCATAGATCTGGCATTTTATTGTTTATGTGTATTATTATTTTCATTATTTTTACTACTTTTATTTTATTAGTATTTTTTAAATTTCTCTTTGTTATATTTAGTTTTCTTCATTTAATTTTTGTTTAACTGTATTGTTTGACTGGTTTTCCTTATTCTCTCTCTAATGTATTTTAATTTTCCTTCTTTCACTTCATTTGTGTCCAAGAAAATGCGAGTAAACATAGACTTTATACCCTTCCCAAAAAATTAACTAAAAATGCATCATAAACCTAAATAAAATGCATAGCTATAAAACTCCTAGAAGATAACATAAGAGGAAATGTAGATGACCTGGAGTTTGGTGAAAGCTTTTCAGATACAACACTAAGGGCATGAAGATGAAGAAGTTGATAAATTCAGCTTCAGAAAAATTAAAAACTTCTGCTCTATGAAGACACTGTCAAGAGAATGAAGACAAACTATAGACTGGGATAAAATATTTGTATATCACATATCTGATAAATGACTGTAACCAAAATATAGAAAGAACTCTTAAAATTCAACAATAAGAAAATAAAAACCTGATTTAAAAATGGGTAAAAGATATGAACAGAAACCACACCAAAGAAGAAATGAGAATGGCAATTAACCATATGAAAAGATGCTCAAAACTATACTTCATTAGGGAAATACAAATTAAGACAACAGTAAGATAGCACTACTCTCCTAACAGAATGCCTAAAATTTCGAACACTGACAAGGACAAAGGCTGACAAATATGCAGAGCATCAAAAACTCTCATTCATTGCTAAATTGAAAAATGGTACAGCCACTTCAGAAAGCAGTTTGGCAATTTTTGAAAAATCAGTCTAAATATAAACTTCCTGTTTAATCTTGCATGAGTGTTCCTTGATATCTACCCAAATTAACTGAAAATGTATATCTAAACAAAAACCTCTGAATGTTTACCAATGATTTATTCACAATGCTAAAACTTGGAAGCAAATAAGATGTTCTTCATTAGGTAAATGTATAAATCAATTGTGCTACATCTATTAAATGAAATATTATTCAGTGTAAAATAATTAGAGGTATGAAGTCACAAAAAGACATAGGGGGAATTTAAATGCATATTACTAAATAAAAGAAGTATAACCTTAAATGAGTACATACTGTATAATTCCAATAATATGATATTTGGAAAAGATAAAACTAGAAACAGTAAAAATGATCAATTATTGCAAGGGGTTTGAAAAGAGTGGAATTAATAAGTAGAGCATGGGGGCATCTTAGGTCAATAATACTATTTTATATGATACTGTAATCATAGTTACTGTCATTATACATTTTTCAAAACCCACAGAATGTATAACACACACAGGGAATGTAAACTATGGACTTTGATAATGATGTGTCAATGTTGTTCCATTCATTGTAATCAATGTGCCACACTGGAGCAGCGTGTGATGATTGTGGAGGCTGTGGGTGTGGGGAGGAGGGAAGATGTGGATGGGGAATATATTTTCTGTTCAATTTTACTGTGAACCCAAAACTGATCTATAAAAACAAGCTCTAATTTTTTAAAAAAGCAAGTAGTGTTTTTTTCCTCTGCTGAAGTTGGAAGACAAAGTAAAATATTTTTGAGATTCACCACTTCATGTGCATTGTTCTTTTTTTATATGTAAAATTGTGCTTCTGATGATCTAGCCACAGCTTGGTGTTTTCTTCATAGGATGTGGTTCTGCCCTGTTAATTCATTTTCATGAATTTTCATTTGTTGATACTCATTTTACTTCCTATACTATGGCCTATATATCTATATCTATATGTCTTTCTATATATAGATATATATATGAAACTGTGTTTACTTGAAACCTAAAATTACCTAGCTTAATGAGGTAGTGACATATAATTATCGAGACTCTGTTGTATCTTTTTTGCCCCTGGAATAATTCCTGTTTAGTTTATTCCAATGCGCAAAATCTCAGAGGTTTTAGAGAAAACCAGAACATACTTCCTCTTCCTGACTGATATTCAGCTTCTGTAACTTTTCTGTCAGTTTCTAGAAGTGGAGAGTTGAATAAATTCCTAATATGTTATTATAAATTTTAAACAAAGCATTTAAAATTATTTTCTTCTTGAACAAATTTTGAGACTTTTGTTTTATGAATTAATGACAATAATTTTAGATTTTTATGGCCTTCATTTTAAACATCTACACAGGTGAATATATCTAAAATACTCTCTGGAGTTGGGAATTATGAATTATGAATTAGTGTCAATTGGAGAGGACAATCTTTCATTTTACATTTTTATGTAACTTGTCATGTGTATATAACAGCTGAGCCTGCAGAACAGAAATTAGTCATATGTTTGTTTTATGGAACATGATTATAGAAAATGTGTAGGCATAATTTTTTAAGGAAATTTACTTGTTTTTACATCTAGCATAAATTTTGCAAGACGTTCTGGAAGCATAGTTTTGGGGTAACGAGTGACCAGTTTTACTTTTGCAGTCATTTGCCATCTAAAATGGAATATGTAGCCTGTGAATAATTAAAAATTTAATAGGTAAACCATGTATAATTAGAGATATCATAAATAAAATACATCCTCAGAGTATAAATACATTTTGCAGACATTGAGGGTATTTGATCAAATGTGCACATTATGGAGAGACAATAAATAGCCTGCAGAGGGTTAAAGCATGGACTCTGGAGTCAAACTACTGGAATTAGATTTCTGTGTCTTTATTTTTTAAATATATTTTATTGATATGCTATTACAGTTGTCCCATTCCCCCCCCTTTATTTTTCTCTGCCCTGCACACCCTCTACCACTCACATAACCCTTGTTTAGTTCAAGTCCATGGGTCGTATATATAAGTTCTTTGGCTTCTACATTTCCTATACTATTCTTAACCTCCCCCTGTCTATCTTCTACGTACCATTTATGCTACTTATTCTCTGTACCTTTTCCCCCTCTCTCCCCCTCCCATGCTAATAACCCTCCATGTGATCTGCATTGCTGTGATCCTGTTTCTGTTCTATTTTTTTGCTTAGTTTGTTTTTGTTTTTTTAACATTTTTTAAAATTCCTATTGTTGTTCATGTACAGATTTCTGTCTTTTACTCCATTCCCAGCCCACCTCCCCAGTCCTCCCCATCTCCTTCCCATTTCCACCCCCTATAGTTTTTGGCCATGTATCCTTTATACTTGTTCCTGTAAACCCTTCCCCTTTTCCCCTGAAATTCCATCCCCTCTCCACTCTGGTCACTGTCAGCCTGTTCTCTATTTCAGTGTCTTTGGTTATATTTGGCTTGTTTGTTTGTTTGTTTTGTTATTTAAGATCCTGTTAAAAGTGAGATCATATGGCATTTGTCTTTCACTGACTGGCTTATTTCTCTTAGCATAATGCTTTCCAGTTCCATCCATGCTGTTGCAAAGGGTAGGAGCTCCTTCTTTCTTTCTGCTCAATAAAATTCCATTGTGTAAATGTACCATAGTTTTTTTATCCATTCCTTTACTGATTGGCACCTAGGTTGCTTCCAACACCTGGCTATTGTAAATTGCACTGCTATGAACATTGAGGGGCACAGGTTCCTTTGGATTGGTGTTTCAGGGCTCTTAGAATATAGTCCTAGCACTGGAATTGCTGGGTCAAAAGGCAGATACATTTTTAATTGTTTGAGAAAATTCCATATTGTTTTCCATAGCGGTTGTAGCAGTCCGCAATCCCACCAACTGTGCACTAGGGTCCCCTTTTCTCCACAACCTCTCCAACACTTGCTGTTTGTTTCTTTGGTTATGATGGCCATTCTGACCGGACTGAGGTGGTATCTCATTGTAGTTTTAATTTGCATCTCTCTGACAGCTAGCAATATTGAGCATCTTTTCATGTGTCTCTGGATCCTCTGTATGTCTTCATTGGAGAAGTGTCTGTTCAAGTTTTTTGCCCATTTTTAATTGGGTTATTTGTCCTCTTAGAGTACAGTCATGTAAGTTCTTTCTATATTTTGGAGATTAAACCCTTGTCTGAGGTATCATTGCTAAATATGTTTTCCCATACAGTTCGTTCTCTTTTTATTTCAATAGTGTTTTGTTTAGCAATGAAGAAGCTATTTATTTTGATGAGATCCCATTTGTTTATTCTTTCCTTTATGTCCCTTGTTCTAGGGGTCATATCAGTAAAAATGTTGCTGCGTGAAATATCTGAGATTTTCCTGCCTATGTTCCCCTCTAGGACTTTAATGATGTCATGGCTTATATTTAACTGTTTTATCCACCTTGAATTTATTTTTGTGTATGGTGTAAGTTGGTGCTTGAGTTTTATTTTTTTGCATGTAGCTGTCCAGTTCTCCCAACACCATTTGTTGAAGAGACTATTTTTACTCCATTTACTGTTGCTGCCCACTTTGTTGAATATTAATTGACTGTAGAGACTTGGCTTTATTACTGGACTCTCTGTTCTGTTCCACTTGTCCATGTGCCTGTTTTTATGGCAGTACCAGGCTGTTTGGATTACAGTGGCCTTGTAATATAGTTTAGTATCAGGTATTGTGATGCGTCATACTTTGCTCTTCTTTCTCAAAATTGCAAAAAATATTCGGGGTCATTTATGGTTCCATATACATTTTTGAAGTGTTTTTTCTATGTCTGTGAAATATGCCATTGGTACTTTAATAGGTATTGCATTGGATTTGTAAATTGCTTTGGATAGTATGGACGTTTTGATGATGTTAATTCTTCTGACCCATGAACATGGCATATGTTTCCATTTGTTTGTGTCTTCCTTGATTTCTTTCTTCAGTGTTATGTAGTTTTCTGAATACAGGTCTTTTATCTCCTTGGTTAGGTTTATTACTAGGTGTTTTATTTTTCTTTTTGCTATATCGAATGGGATTTTTTTCTTGATTTCTGCTGTTTCATTGTTGGTATACAAAAATGCCTTTGATTTCTGGATATTGACTTTGTATTCCACTGTTTTGCCAAATTCATTTATTAAGTCGAGCAGTTTGTTGGTGGAGTCTATAGGATTTTCTATGTACACTATCATGTCACCTGCAAACAGTGACACTTTTGTTTCCTCCTTTACAATTTGTATGCCTTTTATTTCCTTTTCTTGTCTGATCGCTGTGGCTAAAACTACTAATACTCTATTCAATAGAAGTGGTGAACGTGGACAGCCTTGTCTTGTTCCCAATCTTAGTGGAAAAGATTTTAGTTTTTGGCCATTGAATATGATGTTGGCTGTAGGTCTCTCGTATATGGCCTTTATTATGTTAAGGAATGGTCCCTCTATACACACTTCGCTGAGTGTTTTTATCATAAATGGGTGCTGTACCTTATCAAATGCTTTTTTTGCATCTATTGATAAAATCATGTAATTTTTGTGTTTGCTTTTGCTTATGTGATATATTACATTTACTGATTTATGAATATTGAACCTTCCTTGCATCCCTGGGATGAATCCCATTTGGTCATCATGTATGATCTTTTTAATGTATTGTTGGATGTGGTTTGCCCATATTTTATTGAGGATTTTAGCATCTACATTCATCAGTGATATTGGCCTGAAGTTTTCTTTCTTTATTGTGACTTTATCTGGTTTGGGGATTAGGGTGATGTTGGCTTCATAAAAAGAGTTTAGGAGTCTTGCATCATTTTGGATGGTTTGGAATAGTCTGTGAAGGAGAGGGCTTCGCTCTTATTTAATGCTTTATAGAATTCTCCTGTGAAAGCATCTGGTCTAGGGTTTTTGTGTGTCAGGAGTTTTTTTTGTTTTTATTACTGCTTAAATTTTATCTGCTGTTATTGGTCTGTTCAGGCTTTTTGCTTCTTCTTCATTCAGTTTTGGAAGATTATATTTTTCTAGGAATTTGTCCATTTTGCCTAGGTTGTCAAATTTCTTGGCATACAGTTCTGTGTAGTAATTTCTTGCAATCCTTTGTACTTCTGTGGTATCAGTTGTAATCTCTCCTCTTTCATTTCTGATTGTGTTTATTTGGGTTTTCTCTCTTTTTTTCTTGATGCGCCTGCTTAAAGGCTTGTCAATTTAGTTTATCTTTTCAAAAAACCAGCTCCTAGATGCGTTGATCCTCAGAATTGTGCTTTTAGTCTCTATGTCATTTAATTCTGCTCTGATCTTGGTTATTTCCTTCCTCCTACTTGCCCTGGGATGTCTTTGTTGTTGTTCCTCGATTTCTTGTAGGTGTAAGTTTAGGTTGTTTGTTTGAAATGTTTCTATCTTTTTTAGGTAGGCCTGTATCACTATGAACTTCCCTCTCAGGACTGCCTTCATTGTGTCCCATGAGTTTTGGGTTGTTGTGAGTTCATTTTTGTTTGTTTCCAGAAACTTATTGATTTCTTTCCTAATTTCATTCTTGACCAATTCATTGTTTAATAACATGCTACTCAATCTCCATGATTTTCAGAGTTTTGGTTTTTTTTTCCTTTGTGGTTGGTTTCTAGTTTCAGTCCTTTGTGGTCTGAAAAAATGCTTGGTATGATTTCAATGTTCTTGAATTTGTTGAGGCTTGTTTTGTGTCATATCATGTTATCTGTCTTTGAAAATGTTTCATGTGCATTTGAAAAAAATGTTTATTTAGCTTCTTTGGCATGAAGGGCTCTATATATATCAGTTAAGTCCATTTAATCTAGGACATTATTCAATGCCAGAATATCTTTGTTGATATTTTGTTTGGAAGATCTGTTCATTTTTGACAATGGGGTGTTAAAATCCCCTACTATAATTGTGTTTCTGTCAATATCTTTCTTGAAGTTCTCTAACATATTCTTTATGTATTTGGGTGCTCCTATGTTGGGTGCATATATATTTACAATGATTATGTCTGTTTGGTGGATTCTTCCCTTGAGTATTATGAAGTGGCCTTCTGGGTCTCTCTTTATGGCCCATTTTTTCAAGTCTATTTTGTGTGATATGAGTATTGCTTCCCCAGGTTTTTTTTCCTGTCCTTTTGCTTGGAAAAATTTTTTCCAGCCCTTCACTTTCAGCCTGTGTAGATCCTTTGTCCTGAGGTAGGTCTCTTGTAGGCAGCATATGTGTGGGTCATGCTTTCTTATCCATTCAGCTATTCTATGTCTTTTGATTGGAGAATTTAATGCACTTATGTTTAAGGTTATTATTGATAGGTACTTATTCATTCCCATTTTCATACCTGTGTTCCTCTCTCTCTTTTCCATCCTTTCCTTAGATTAGTCCCTTTAGCATCTCTTGCAGAGCTGGTTTGGTGGAGGTGTATTCTTTTAGACTTCTTTTGTCTGGAAAGCTCCTTATTTGGCCTTTTATCTTGATTGAGAGCCTTGCTGTGTAAAGTAGTCTTGGTTGCAGGCCTCTGGTTCTCATTACTTGGAATATTTCTTGCCATTCTCTTCTGGCTTGGAGCATTTTCATTGACAAGTCAGCTGTTAACCTTATCAGGGCTCCCTTGTACATTACTTCCTGTTTCTCCCTTGCTGCCTTTAAGATTCTCTCTTTGTCTTGAAATTTTGCCATTTTAATTATGATGTGTCTTGAGGTGTTCCTGTTTGGGTTCCTTTTGATTGGGACTCTCTGTGTTTCCTGAATTTTTGTGACTTTTTCTCTCATCAACTTAGGGAAGTTTTCTGTTATAACTTTTTCAAATAGGTTTTCTATCCCTTGCTCTTCTTCTTCTCCTTCAGGTATCCCTATTATACGGATATTATTATG
>JAPYXV010002052.1:0-13500 GCA_028533065.1 Trachops cirrhosus | reverse complement strand
AGAAGTGAAGGCTATGCAAAGTGAATTAAAGGAAAATGTAGAGGGAACCAATAGTTACCTGGGAAGGGAAGGAACCAGGACTCAAATCAACAGTTTGGAACAAAAGGAAGAAATAAACATTCAACCAGAACAGAATAAAGAAACAAGAATTCAAAAAAATGAGCAGAGGCTTAGGAACCTCTGGCACAACTTTAACTGTTCCAACATCCAAATCATAGGTGTACCAGGAGGAGAAGAAGAAGGGCAAGAAATCGAAAACTTATTTAAAAATATATAAAGGAGAACTTCCCTAATCTGGCAAAGGAAATAGACTTCCAGGAAGCTCAGAGAGTCCCAAAGAAGTTGGACCCAAGGAAGCATACACCAAGCCACATCATAACTATATTACTCAAGATTAAAGATAAGGAGAGAATCTTGAAAGCAGCAAGAGAAAAGGAGACAATTGTCTACAAAGGAGTTCCCATAAGACTACTAGCTGATTTCTCAAAAGAAACCTTGCAGGCAAGAAGGGGCTGGAAAGAAGTATTCAAAGTCTTGAAAGGCAAGGACCTACATCCAAGATTATTCTATCTAGCAAAACTATCATTTAGAATGGAAGGGCAGATAAAGTGCTTCCCAGATAAGGTCAAGTTAAAGGAGTTCATCATCACCAAGCCTTATTAAGTTCAAGGAACTTATCTAAGAAAAAGAAGAAGATCAAAAATACAAACAGTAAAATGACAACAAACTCACAACTATCAACAACTGAACCTAAAATATAACAAAAACAAACTAAGCAAACAACTAGAACAGGAACCGATTCACAGAAATGCAGATCACATGGAGGGTTAATAGTGAGGAGGGGGAAGGGGGAATGGGGAAAAAGGTACAGGGAATAAATGGTAGGTACAAAATAGACAAGGGAAGGTTAAGAATAGTATGGGAAATGGAGAAACCAAAGAACTTATATGTATGACCCATGGACATGAACTAAGGTGGAGGAATGCTGGTGGGAGAGGAGGTACAGGGCAGAGGGGAATAAAGGGGAGAGAAAATATGGGACAACTCTAATAGCACAATTAATAAAAGATATTTTTTAAAAAACCTAACTTTCATATGATGAAACATTCTATAGACAAAACTAAGATAATCAATTGTGAACAAGTCAACAATAGTTTTCAAGACAATTATATATTTGGGTTATTCAGATTTAGATCACCATTATTTATAAGTAGGAGTGACTATTTTATTGACTATTGTTAAATTGGGTTCATAAAGTAATTTTTATATTCTTCCTCCAGAACAGGTAGCTATTGCATTTCTGGAACAATTTTATGATCATTGTACATTATTCATTGTTTCTTAAGCTTCCTTTACTCCTTGATTAAGGTCTTATAAATATCATTATACAAGAATGTACTTGAACAACAATAAAAAAATGTGAAAAAAGAATGTATGTAAGTGTTCAAGTTTGTGATAACTGATATTTAGAAAAATAAAGAATGACAAAGTGAGTGCTAAGGATGATGCTAATGATTTTCTCATTTTATTTCTTAATCAAGGTATATAACTTATCCCAAAATGTCCAGGAGGATGATCTTCAGCACCTCCAGGTAACAGCATTTATACTCTTCTTTAAATATCTGGTAATATATTAAGCATGTATAGCAGAACTTCAGGATTTGGTTGGGTCTTCTTCTATTTGGAAAACTTAACAATTCAGAAAGCTTTAGGAATGTAACCAAAAGGAGATTGTCCTATTTCCAGGGTATATTTTCCAGCCTTGTATTGTTATGTTCTTTCTAAATTAATTTTGAAATTCCTTCGTTTCTGTAATCAACTTGCTCTTGGCCCCATATATGTGAAAACATGTGGCATATTAGAGTGGAAAAAGAGTCTTTGGTTTAAAAAAATGACCCAAAATGTGAAGTTGGAAGTCTTAGGGTCAGGGATTTAATAATTGCTAGTATGATATGAGTTGTATGCCAGTTTTTTCCCCCTGTGGACTACTGTCTGTCTAAAAACTATGGAGGGGCTACTTGATGATAACTCATTGAATTCTGTTTTAGATCTGCAAGTGATTTCAATGACACCTTATACTTCATGTTTTATACATGAGGAAAATTTGGCTAAAAGAAGTAAGATTTGCCTAAATTCTTGTGGCTAATTAGTGGTAGAGTGGAAATAAAAATGTGGTCATCTGACAGGGTCAATGCTCCTTCTACACTCCAAGCAGCATTTATTTTTTTTAAAGATTATTTATTTTTAGACAGAGGGGAAGGGAGGGAGAAAGAGAGAGAGAGAAACATCAATGTGTGGTTGCCTCTTGTGCACCCCTACTGGGGACCTGGCCCACAACCCAGGCATGTGCCCTGACTGGGAACTGAACCAATGACTCTTTGGTTTGTAAGCCAGTGCTCAATCCACTAAGCCATACTAGCCAGGGCTCCAAGCAGCATTTAAGTCTCAAGTGAAAGATTAGATATGTCCTAAAGATACTTCACATCTCTGTAACACTCTGCTCTTTCAATTCATGTTATATTGGTTACATAGCAAAGCCTATTGTTTCTCTGATAGTTACCCTCTGCGTATTTTATAGGAAATTTTGCTTTCAATATGTTATTTTATCTTGGCAATAAGAGTCGTGTACAAATTTAACAGAAAACAAAGGATGATAAAGCAGGGTAATTTGTAACATCGGAAATATCATATGAGTTCACAACCACCATTGCTCCCACCAAATATATTTCTTGTACATCTCACTGATCATTTTTTGACAGCTAGACAATATACCAAATAATTGTTAGATGTTTCTTATAATACGTTCAACTATTTCTTCAGGCATGTACTGTTCAGTACTAGTTTTAGGAATTTCTTGAAAAGGAATGATTTGGGACTTTTATATTACGTAAATTATCTTGTTTGAGATCATCTAAAATTATTCCTGTAAATGACAACATCTCAGTCTTCCTCAAAAAAGACTGACTTCAATTTATGTTAACAGATAATTCTAATGAGAGTGTCTAACCTCTGGACCAGCTGCCCTTTAGATATGATAATCCAGATTTTCATTTAATAACTCTGATCAGATACTAGTAATTACCCCTTACTTTCTAGATTCCCATAGCCCTCACAGGAGAGACAATGTGGTACCGTGGAAGGTATTCTAAAGGGGAAGGGATGGGCATCCTTGGTGTCAGCATTCTTCCCCAGCTCTGAGAAGCCACTGTGGCTTGTTACTCATGTGTATGCGGTGGCATTTCCTGTGTACACATGGGGAAACCCACTCCGCCTCTCTGGAGGAAACTCTCACCAGGGGCCTAATCACAGTCACCCTGTCAGGCCTGTGTTCTCTAAAACCTTCCACTTCTGGCAACACAAGAACTACCATGATGCCTCTCAACTGGGAGCAATAAGAAAATATGAGACAGCAGTGTATTTGACTGTTCACTTTTTAAGCCAAATGCCCATATCCTTTTGTAATAATCCAGGCTATTGTGCCATTAAGTGTCCTCAGGCAACAGCCTTTATAAATATATCCTACATGGTTTATTACTCTCTGGTCTGATTATGCCAGTTTTGCTTTGAAAGGTCATTTAACATGTTTTTTCCTCCTCATCTTCCCTACCAAAAAAAAAAACCAAACTGTTCTATACTTTAAATATATAAGGTGTTAGCTTTAGTTCACAGGCCAGCACTCAATCCACTGAGCCACACCAGGCAGGGCCCTATAAGGTGTTAGCTTTAAAGTGCAAACTTTATTCTTAAGTGTACTTTATATATCCTTAATTTTAAAATATCTAATTACTGTACTATTTTATCTACTTAGTTCCTTAAAATGATTAGTATAATCTTAATAAGATAGAATATCTTACAGTTTGGGGAAAAATATAAATAGAAGAAAGCCAAGAAGTTAAACTTTGCAGATACTGAAGTTTTCTTTGTGCATGTGTTTGTGTGTATGATTTTCCTTCTAGCTGTTCACTGAGTATGGGAGACTGGCCATGGAGGAAACATTCCTGAAGCCATTTCAGGTGAGTTGGGGTTAAATGATGGTAAATTCTTTTAAAATTTTCTTGAAGGCCATAAGCAAGTATTTTAATGTATTGAGAAGGGGTCTACTCCTTTCTCTTTTTTAAAATTTCATTGAAGAAGCTTGTTTGAATACCCCTTTAATGCTATTTGATGATTGGAGAAGATAGAAATAGGGAAATAGAAATTTAACAAATTGCGTTTTTTAAAAAAGAAAGGGAAAATAAAAGAATGAATGAGATATTTTGGTTCCTGCAAGAATATAAGCTTTTATTCCCTAAACCCAACCCTAGCAATGTCACAAAAAACAAATGAAAAAAATTGTTAGGTTTGTCAAACAAATCCTAAAAACAAATAAGTAATACTCCTGGCACAATAGAAGGTGGTTGCAAGCCACAGCAAAAGTTGGCTGAGCACCAGAAACAGTTTCCAAAGTTCTCTTTCTTACACATTGACCTGTGGGAACCATTACCTCTCTTACACTGAGTCATAGAAGATGAACAAACAGCTCAGCCTCTGCTGGGAACAGCAGGATAATATCAGAGCAATATCTGTACTTGGATTGGGTGGTATAAGCAGATACTCTGGCCCCCTACTCCTATAATTATATACCAAGAACCAAGAGATTATATCTAAGTCAAACAGCCCTTAAAAACAGTTACCTGGAGGAGGAAGAGATTTAACCACCGAAGACTGTCTACCTGAAGCATGATTGCTTCTGCCTGGGCTTATCAGAGGGGGCTCCAGCTAAGCCCTAGAATTTAGCCTCTCCCTTCAGATACACGTCACCAGTCAAAATGGATAATGCCTTGCAAAGAATGAGAGCACACAAGGAAACTTAACAACTGACAAAAGGCTACAATTAATGGCTCAGGTGGCAAATAATTTAAAATGATCTATACTGATTATCTGTTGATGCATAACAAATCATCCTAAAATCATAAACATTTATTATCTCACACAGCTTTTGAGGTTAGGAATCTATCTGGAGTGGTTTACACTGGGTGATTTTGGCTCAGGGTCTCTCAAGAGGTCTGGCTCAAATTGTTGGCCAGGAGACATTCTCTGAAGATTTGACTGGACAGGCCACTTCTAAGCTCCAACAGCCACTATGGTGTTGGCAGGAGACTTCAATTCCTCCCCACATGGACCTTTCTGCTCACAACAGGCATCCCTCAGAGTAAATGATTCCATTGCCGGAGAGAGCGGCCAAAAGAGAAGCAGCAACATTTATAATCTAATCTTGGAAGTGAAGACATTATTGGTTCTTCCAAATTCTATTGGTCATACAGACTACCCCGGGCAAAACATGGGAGGAGACTAAACAGAGGTGGGAATACCAGGAGTTAGGGATCTTGGGAGCCTTACTGGAGACAGACTACCATAGAAGCATATTAAGTATTCTTAAGAAATGAGGGATGAATGTTTTATGCATCCAGTAACAGAAAGTCGGATAATTTGTATTTACCTTCTTTCTGACAACAATAAAAAAACTCAACAGAAAATAAAAAATTTGTTTGAATGAAGGAGTATTAACAATAGTAAAAAATTGTGATCAGAAGGAAGGTAATTGCCAGTGAGTGGATGAATATTATCCTGTAAACACCAAACAAAAGAAAACTAATTAGCTACATTAATATCAAATGAAGTAAACTTTAGGAAAAAAGCATTACTAGAGATAAAAGGGTGTTTCTTAATAATGCAAGAATGAGTTGTAACAAATTGGTAAATATATTAGCAAATGTAAACAAACATTGTGTATATATATATGAAATAATAAGTTCTAATTTATAGTAGTTAAAAGAGACAGAACCAAAATACTGGACAAAATAGAATGTAAGTTTTGTTCCTCGTATCAGTTAGGAGTTTTAAAAAAATTATACTAGGTGATTGCTAAAATGTCAAGAATTACCACAAGAATAACAGAACTAGTATATCCAGGGCCATAGAGGATGGAAATGGCATTAGCTAATGTCATAAACAAGCAAATATTGCAATCACTCTAAAAAGGACTAGAAAAAAAGAGAAGAAAGGTAAAATAGGGACACAAGGAAGCAAGATGGTAAAGTCCAAATGTATTCATGATTTCAATAAATATAGATTTAAACACCAGGTAAAATAGATTACTAGTTTCTGCCCTGGCTGGTTTGTCTCAGTGGATTGAATGGCCTGAGAACCAAAGAGTCACGGGTTCAATTCCCAGTAAGGTCACATTGCCTGGATTGCAGGCCAGGTCAGGTCTCCAGTAAGGGGTGCATGAGAGGCAACCACACATTGATGTTTCTTTCCCTCTTTCTCCCTCTCTTCCCCTCCAAAATAAATAAATAAAATATTTTAAAAAAGAGATTACTAGTTTCCATAAAAGTCAAACTAATCATCTATATGTTATTTATAAGAAACATACTAAAATGTAAGAATAAGATATACAAAGCACATACTACATGAAAGAAAACTTGGGTAGCTATGTTGATGTGAGACCTTAAGTAAATAAGAATTATTTAGAATAAAGAGGTTGATAATGACAAAAAGTTCCCTTCACCAGGACAATGTAAGAATTCTAAATATGTATGTCAAATAGTCTCAAAACATATAAAGTAAAAATTGGTAGAATCATAAGAGGAAATGGCTAAATTCATTCAAACACAGCTTTCCTAACTATTGATTGGTCAAACAAATAGAAAATTGGTCGAGACAAAGATGAAACATAGGGTTAATAAACTTGCTTTATTGGACATGTATGAAATACTATACCTAACACAGGGAATAAACATTGTTCTTAAGCATACAGAGTGCATTTATAAAAATTTACCACATATAATGCCACAGAGCATGTTTCCACAAATTTCAAAGGACTGAATTCAGATTGACCTCATTCATTCTATGACCACAGAATACTTTAGTTAAAAGTTAATAAGAAAGTGTTCATTTAAAAAAACATATTCTGGAAATTTAAATATCTATTTCAAAAATAACTCATGAATCAATTCAAAATCAAAATAAACATTTGAAAATACTGTGAACCAAATGCTTTTAAAATTGTGCATGTTGAAAATAAATACTATAATGAGGACAGTACTTGGAGAAAAATATATAGCCCTAAAAGTTTATTTTAAAAGAGAAGAAAGGCAGAAAATCAGTTATGTAAATACAAATTAAGAAAAAGAAAAACAACAGAAGAAACCTAAGGAAAATAAAAGAACCTAGTAAGAATTACATGCTTTAAGATAGATCAATCTTAAAAACATACTGTGGAGTGAAAAAATTGCCTTTTAAAGACTATCTACAGTATGATGGCATTTTTAATGTAGTCAAAAATGAGCAAAACTAAACTAAACAGCGTATTGTTTAAGAATACACATACATGATAAAACTAAATGAAAGCAAAATTTAGGATAGTGATGACCACTGGAGAGGAGAAATAGGGATACATCAGGGCGGGACACACAAGAAGCTTCAATGTTATTAGTATGTTCAGTTACTTAAGTGGGTTTGTGGATCCACAGGTATTTGTTTTATTAATGTGCTTAATAGTATATCTCAAAACCAGCAATTACCAACTACCAAATATAAGTTTTTTTTTAAAGGTATACCATTCACAATAGAAAAAAACCAAAAAACCTTTGGTAATACAAAATACAAAGACTTTCGTGGAGAAAAATTCAAAGATACATTAAAGATCAGAAAGGGAAGTTTGTATAAAACAGAGAGATATATTTCAGATGGGATGATTTAATGTAGAAAATTTAGTTCTCCCCAAATTAATCAATAAATTCAGTGTAATTCCAATTAAAACCACCACAGGATTGCTAAAGAAATACAACACATTTTTCTATAACTTACATGGAAGACTTAAGTTCTATTTTTATTTAAGTCAATTTTTAAAAAGAAAATTCAAATTGGAAGATAGAATACACATTAAGAAACCACAGAAATGAAAATAGTGTGGTCCTGTACAGACACAGAAAAAATCCCAACAGAACTAAACAAACTCCAAATATAACCCCAAATATATGGAAACCCTGTATTCAACAGAGGTGGTGCCATAAACCAGTGGGAAATGGATGGATTAATAGCTCAAGTTTAGAAAAAATAACTCACTATTTGAAGAAAAAGGTGAATTTCTATTAAACACCATGTATAGTAGTAAGCTCTAGTTGGATTAAAGAACTAAATATGAAAGTTAAAACTATACTAATAGAAGAAAATATTTGAAATATCCTTCTGAACCAAGGTGAAGAAACACTTATTTACTAAGACCCTCACAAAATAAACCATGTAGTTAAAAGTTGATGGGTATTGTTACATTAAAGAGTATTTTTATTTATCAGAGGACTGTATAAGCAGAGTGAACAGGTTGGTAGAAGATACTCACAATGTCAAAAGTTAACAATGGCCTAATATATAGAATATGTGAGGAAGTTTTGCAAATAAGTAAGGAAGTTTTGCCAATAAAAAAATAGGCAAAGGAACCACTACAGACCTATTAGAATGGCCAAACTTCAGAGCACTGACAAGACCAAATGCTCCACAAAAGAGGATGTGGAGCAACAGGTACTTTCATACATATCTGGTAGGAATGTAAAATGGTACAGCCACTTTGGAAGACAGTTTGGCAGTTTTTTGCAAAATAATAAACATACTCTTAACATATGACCCAATTATTGCACTCCTTGGTATTTCCCTAGCGAGTTGAAAAACTTACATCCACACAAAAAACTGCAGACAGATGTTTATAGCAGCTTTATTCATAATTGCCAAAACTTGGAAGCAAACAAGATGTCCTTTAGTATGTGAATGGATAAATAAACTGTATACATCCTGACAATGGAATATTATTCAGTGCTTAAAAAGGAAATGAGACCTGGCTGGCGTAGCTCAGTGGATTGAGCGCGGGCTGCAAACCAAAGTGTCGCAGGTTCGATTCCCAGTCAGGGCACATGCCTGGGTTGTGGGCTAGGTCCCCAGTGGGAACCACATGAGAGGCAACCACACATTGATGTTTCTCTTTCTCTCCTCCCTCCCTTTCCCTCTCTAAAAAATAAATAAATAAAATCTTTAAAAAAATAAAAAAATAAAAAGGAAATAAGTTATCAGTCTATGAAAAGGCATGGATGAATATTAAATAACATATTACTAAGTGAAATAAGCCAAATTGAAAAGGCTACATATTGTATAATTCCAACTATATGACATTCTGGAAAAGGCAAAACAATGGAGACAAAGATCAGAGGATGGTGGGGGTGGTGAGGAATGGAGAGATGAAGAGGCAGAGGACAGAGGATTTTTAAGGCTGTGAAACTACTCTATGTGATATTATAAGGATTGGTATATGTCATTATACCGTTGTCCAAACCCATAGAATGTATAGCACTAAAGTGAACCCTATGGATTTTGAGTGATTATGATGTGTCAATGCAGGTTCACTTTTGGTTTAAAAATATGTACCATTCTGGTGAGTAATGTTGATAAATGGGGCAGCTCTGCACATATAGGGACAAGTGGTACTGGCCAATACTTTATACTTTCCTCTCAATTAAAACTGCTTTAAAATAGTCTTGAAAAAACAAAACGTTCAAAAATGATAAGCTGCATCTAATTTTTAAAAAGAGTCTTAAGTGAATTTGGCAACACAGCAGGACTCAAAGTCAATATTCAGAAATCAGAGGCATTTTTATCCATCAGCAACGAAAGATCAAATCAGAAATCAAGAAAAAAATCCCATTTGCTATAGCAACAAGAAAAATAAAGTACCTAGGAATAAGCCTTACCAAGGAGGTGAAAGACCTGTAGTCAGGTCTTTCTGTACAACACTGAAGAAAGAAATTAAGGAAGACACAAATAAATGGAAGCATGTACCGTGTTCATGGATTAGAAGAATCAATATCATCAAAATGTCCATGTTACCCAAAACAATTTACAGATTCAATGAAATCCCTATTAAGATACTAATGACATATTTCACAGATATAGAATAAACATTTCAAAAATTTATATGGAACTATAAATGACCCTGTATAGCCACAGCAATTTTGAGAAAGAAGAACAAAGTAGGAGGGATCACAATACCTGATATCAAACTGCACTAAGGTCATTGTAATCAAAACAGTATGTTACTGGCACAGGAACAGACACACAGAACAATGGAACAGAATAGAGAGCCCAGAAATAAACCCAAGTCTTTATGGTCAATTAGTATTTGACAAAGGGGATAGAAGCATAAAATGGGAGTAAAAATAGCCCCTTCAACAAATGGTGTTGGGGGATCTAGACAGCTACATGCAAAAAAATGAAACTCGACTACTAATGTACACCATACACAAAAATAAATTCAAGGTGGATAGAACTTAAATATAAGTCATAACGCCATGAAAGTCCTAGAGGAGAACAGGCAGGAAAATCTCAGATATTCCACACAGTAATATTTTCACTGATATGTCTCCAAGAGCAAGAGACATAAAGGAAAGAATAAACAAATGGGATCTCATCAAAATTAAAAGTTTCTGCATGGCTAAAGAAAACAGCATTAAAATGGGAAGAGAACCATCTGTATGGGGAGACAGATTTGCAAATGATACCTCAGACAAGGGTTTTATCTCCAAAATATGTAGAG
Source organism: Trachops cirrhosus (assembly GCA_028533065.1). NCBI lineage: Eukaryota > Metazoa > Chordata > Mammalia > Chiroptera > Phyllostomidae > Trachops > Trachops cirrhosus. The sequence goes on along the minus strand of JAPYXV010002052.1, from coordinate 2,879 downwards.
GACTCATATGATTCCACTCCAGGAAGACAACCCAATTTAAAAATGGGCAAAGGACTTGAACAGACACTTCTCCATGGAGGAGATATAGAGGGCCCAGAGGCATATGAAAAGCTGCTCAGCATCACGAGCCATCAGAGAGATGCAAATTAAAACCACAGTGAGATATCACTTTATACTGGTGAGAATGGCCATCATACACAAATCAACAAAAAACAAATGTTGGAGAGGTTGTGGAGAAAAGGGAACCCTAGTGTACTGTTGGTGGAAATGCAGACTGGTGAAGAAGTCACTGTGGAAAACAGTATGGAATTTCCTCAAAAGACTAAAAATGGAACTGCCTTTTAACACAGCAATACCACTGTTTGGATTATACCCTAAAGATCCTGAAACACCAATTCAAAAGAACCTGTGCTTCCCAATGTTCATAGCAGTATAATTCACAATAGCCAAGTGCTGGAAGCAACCTAAGTGCCCGTCAGTAAATGAGTGGATCAAAAAACTATGGTACATTTACACAATGGAATTCTATGCAGCAGAAAGAAAGAAAGAAGGAGTTCCTACCCTTCTCAACAGCATGGATGGAGCTGAAAAGCATTATGCTAAGTGATACAAGCAAGGCAGTGAAAAAGAAATACCATATGATCTCACCTATAAGTAGAACCTAATCAACAAACAAGCAAGCAAAATACAACCAGAGATACTGAAATAAAGAACAATGTGACAGTGACCAGAGAGGAGGGGGGAAAGGAATGATAGAGGATAATAGGGGGGCCATCAAGGAACATGTATAAAAGACACATGGACAAAGCCAAAGGGGGTGGGTTCAAGGGTGGGAGGCGGAGATGGGTAGGTCGGGGGGCCATGGTGGGGTGAAAATGGAGACAATTGTATTTCAACAGCAATAAAAATAATAATAAAATTAAAAATAAAAAAGAGGCAAAGGATATATAGGCAATCCACAGAAAGGAAACCTGAATGGCTAACACTTTTTGAAGAATGCGAAATCTTATTGATACCAGATAAAAATTAAAATAGACATACCACTTTACACTCATTAAATAGGCAAAAAGTAGAACATGTGGTTAATACAAAATGATACAGAGAATTTGGATAAATGGGAATACCAGGACCTGTTAGTGAAAGTGCAGAATGGAGAAGCCATTCTGTGGAGCAGAGGAAATGTACATGTGTATCCATTGGAGCATTGATAGAATAGTAGAAGTAGTGGGGAGTTGGAGGCAACTTAGGTGTCCATCACTAGAAGAATGGATACATAAAATATGGTGTAGAGCATACTCTGGAATATCTGCAACATCCAATGTGAGTGAACCAGCAGTATATATATACAGTAGCATGAATAATGTTAAAATTCATACTGAATAGAGCAGAAAAAAGTTTGAGATCTATAACTTATTATTTATGATTACTTAAAATACTCTACATATGCTATATATTGGATTGAAGAGCAGACACTTGAGAAATGGGAGTGGGGATCTGGGAAAAATATGATAAAATAAAGAAAAAGGGGCCTTAACATGGAGAGATGATAGTATGCTGTGAGTGAGAATGAATCTCTCCCCTGTGGTCTGGGGAAGGGTGGGGAGAGGAGATAGAGTAGAATAAAACCATTTCTTTCTGACAATCTTCTATATGGTTTACAATACCTACTAGTTTCTGTTGTCTTTTTAACATTTGTCAGGCTGATAGTTGAAGTGTTATATGGTAATTAGTCTACTTGCTTTGATTTTTCTCTTCTCTGAATTTGTTACTGTCAGGATTCAGTGGCCTACCCTGAGGAACTGCATTGTAAGTTCTGGAAAGGAATGTTAAGTCTTATCAGCAGGCATCATTGCCTCTTACACTTTGTCAGATATACTAAAACAAATGACTTCTGGCCAAGATGGAGATACACTTTGCCTCCTCACACAACCAGAAGAAGGACAACAACAAATTTAAAAACCAAAATAACCCAGAACTGCCAGAAAATTGAACTGTATGGAATTCTGACAATCAAGGAGTTAAAGAAGAAACATTCATCCAGACCTGTAGGAGGGGCGGAGACAGGAAGCCAGGGGAAAGGACTCAGGGCAAGGCAATGGCTGGAGGACCGGGGCAGGGGGTGGGAGGGTGGGTGGGCGCAGTGGTAGTCCAGGTGGTCCCATATTTGCATGAGGATAAACTGGGAGGAACAACTGGAGAGCAAGACAGAACACGCAACCCAACGTTCCGGTGTGGGGAAATAATGCCTCAAAACCTCTGACTGAAAAAATCTGTCGTGGTTGAGGCAGAAGGAGAAACTTCCAGCCTCTCAGAAGAGTTCATTGGAGGGACCCACAGGGCCCTAGAAGGTACACAAAACCACCCACCTGGGAATCAGCACCAGAAGGACCCAATTGCTTATGGGTAGTAGGGGAAGTCACTGAAAGCCAGCTGGGGCTGAGCAAATGGCATTGTTCCCTCTCAGACCCCTCCTCCCCACAGCACCATAGTGCAGCAAAGTGGGTTGCCCCACCCTGGGGAATACCTAAGGCTCTCTGCCCCTTAATACATAGCAGGTGAGCACAGACAAAAAAAATACGGCCCAAATGAAAGAACAAAGCTCCAAAAAGAAAAATACAACTAAGCGATGAAGAGATAGCCAACCTATCAGATGCAGAGTTCAAAACACTGATAATCAGGATGCTCACAGAAATGGTTGACTATGGTCATAAAATAGAAGTGAAGGCTATGCAAAGTGAATTAAAGGAAAATGTAGAGGGAACCAATAGTTACCTGGGAAGGGAAGGAACCAGGACTCAAATCAACAGTTTGGAACAAAAGGAAGAAATAAACATTCAACCAGAACAGAATAAAGAAACAAGAATTCAAAAAAATGAGCA
>JAPYXV010002051.1:0-13502 GCA_028533065.1 Trachops cirrhosus | reverse complement strand
GCTAAGCAAAATAAGCCAGGCAATGAAAGACAAATACCATATGATCTCACCTTTAACAGGAACCTAAACAACAAAACAAAGAAACAAGTAAATTATAACAAAGGACACTGAAATGGAGAACGGGATGTCAGTGACCAGAGGGGAGAGGGGAGGGAATTTCAGGGGAGAAGGGAAGGGTTTACAGGAACAAATATAGAGGACACATGGACAAAACTACAGGGCTTGGAAATGGAAGGGAGGTGGCGATGGATGGGTGGGTGGGCTGGAATGGGAGTAAAAGATTGAAACTGTACTGAATAACCTAAGCCTCTCCTCATTTTTTTGAATTCTTATTTCTTCATTCTTTTCTGGTTGTATATTTTTTTCTTCCTTCTGGTCCACTCCATTGATGTGAGACCCATCTTTCATTCCATCACTATTGGTTCCCTGTGCATTTTTCTTCATTGCACTTATTGCAGCCTTCATTTTTTCATCTAGTTTGCGACCAAAATCAACCAATTCTGTGAGTATCCTGATCACCAGTGCTTTGAACTGTGCATCTGATAGGTTGGCTATCTCTTGGTCACTTAAAAGGATGAGTTCGGGGGCTTTCAATTGGTCTGTTTGAGCCATCTCTTTGTTTTTTTTTTCTTTTTTTTTTGGTCTTGTTGCGCTTGTTACATGTGAGGGGTGGAGCCTTAGGTGTTCACCAGGGTGAGGCACCCCAGTCACTTGTTTGTGACACTATATGTGGGGGCAGGATCTGAAATGGCGCTTGCTCTGCTCTCTGTTGGACCTCTGTCCCTTTATCTGCTTTCCCCGAGCAAACTGGGCCCCTCTGGTGCCAATTCCCATATGGGTGGGCTTGTGCATCCCGTGGGACCTTCCTTTTCAATCAGTGCCTCAAGGCTCTGTTTCCTGGCACTGGGACCCTGGGTGGCACACAGTGTCTTGCTTCTCATTCGCCATCTAGGTGGGTCTGCTGGGGCGGGTCTGCTGGTCGCCACCACCCAGCCAGCCACCGCTTATGTGCTCAGGGTCTGCCCGCTGCAGTCAAGCGTGCCACCCAGTTGCCTTGCACATCACGGTTGAGCGTCTGGTCCCGTTGCTCTCTGCTCTCTGCTCCGTGCCATTGCTGCCCAACTCTGCCCCTCCTACTGGTCTGGGTGAACGTCTCCAATTCAACTCCTTGGGTGCCTGACCTTCATACAGATCAATTTTCTGCCAGTTCTGGTTGTTATTTTGTTTCTAAATTGTTGTTGTCCCTATCTTGGTTGTCCGAGGAGGTACAGTGTGCATCCATCTATGCCTCCATCTTGGCCAGAAGTTCAGGTCTTTTCATGTTGGTAAAAATTTAGCTCTCTTTAAATCTTTGATCAAAAGAGCATCATTTCATTATTTATTTAAAAATAATTTGATAAAGTTGATAAAAGTGTTTTCTTTTATCAGATAGGTAATGCTCATAATAACCTTTTTTACACTTGCTTCATAGGTGTTATAAAAGAAGCTCCAGCCTTGTCTAAATTGGTTATATTGGTCAGCCTGGGACCTAACCCTGCTTATCCAAAGTCTCTAACATTCTCAGCCAATTCCTAACAAGACAGGCTGGATAACAGTACTGGTGCAATATTAGTGATGGTAGTAGAAGTAATTGTTATCATTATAGTTGTAGAAATAACTGATATTTAAATTGAGTGCTTACTACATACTACACATTGTTTTAATTGCTTTGTATGTATTTATTCATTTATTTTTCCTGACAACTGTATGAAGTAAATGTTATCTTGTAAGCCTTGGTGAGATTAGATAGTATTCTGAAGCTTATCCAGCTGGTTATTCTGGAAATAGGATGAAAACACAGATGGCTTGACTTCCGAGTCTATGCTTTCAGCCATTAAGCATGACTACCTCCCTTGGTCATATCTACCATGTATTTGGCATTCACAAGGTGCCAGGAAGTGTGTTATATACTTTTTCATACATGATCTCAGAAAATCGTACTGAAGAGTTGGTTTAAAAGGAGCCATACTTCATGGAGTCTATTCATATGTTGACCTCTTCCTCTTTCTATCATAAAGGTGGGCACCTACAGCCAGGTACACACATTAGAGCTCTCCTTTTTAGTTAGAGTTGCTTAAGTTAGAGGCCATGAGAAAGCTCCAAGCTCCTCCAAAGATCTCCATTCCACTGCTATACCTTTAAAATTTGGTGGAGGTTACTAATTTGACTGTCTATTGGTTGCTGTTTTCTGAAACTCTCATCAATTTCTGTTCTTCACTGAAAATTTAGTTTAAGAAATGATTTAAATATCTGGACCTTCCTCACCAGCATTGACCTGCAGGTATGAACACATTCAAACTTTCTGCTAGAACAATGAGGTTTATGTGGTACCTAGACCCAGCAGCAGTGCTGGCAATTTATAAGGCTAACTTTTCAATTGAAAAGTGTTGACAGCGGTTGATCTTTCTGCAACCAGATACATTAAAAAATGTCTTATCTAGAGTACTCCACAGAAGTTAACTGAGTTATCTGTGTATCAGTTGAGGAAGAGTGCCACAGATTTGACCCCTGATATCCTAACAAAAATACCTACTGCAAAATTCCTAGCAATATTAATATGGCCTTCCATCTTCACCTACAAAACTACTGCCATACTCAAAGAATTATCCCATCATCACCAACTACATGTGCATTTTCATATATAATTTGGTGAAGAAACTAAAAAACAAAAAGAATTTTAAGAAGTTTCACAAAATATCTGTTGGACTGTTTTAGATAAATCCCTGCCAGGATTACCTAAAACAGAGTGTTACTGAGACTATATCTTAATTACTATGTACTAATTACCTTACCTAGCCCTTAAAAATTAGGTACAATGATTAGCAAGGAATAATAAAGTAACTATCAGTCAATACAGATTTCATTTCTTCATTCATCATCAGCACTGTGGTCAAGACACTGGGTGGAAAAATGGTTGAGGAGAACAATAATGGGATGAAGGCAATGCTGTGAGAACAGCATTTGACCAATGATTTGACTTAAATTTGTCAAAAACTAGAAATTTGTTAAACTGATTTCATTGGCAAATCATATTAAATCATGTTTGACTTTATTTGTCAGTTGAATCAAAATGATTTAAAACAGCTCTGTAAGTAGAATTGAATATTTTAGATACTTTGCTCAATTAAGTACTTACAAATATATATATTAACACCACAGTATCATTAATAAAAGAAATTAAATGAATGTGTATCTTTAAAAAAACAAGCAAAATGTCTAAACTCTAGTTTCACCATAATAAGTGTCAAAATGTGTTGTTGCTGTTGTTGTTTCATGTTATTTATTTCTTAGCAATAAAAGCTGCAAAACAGCTTTTATTGTCTTGGGTTGATGCTTATACAACTGAGACCGATCATATTCACCTGGCAGCTTAGAACAATTTTGTATGCTACAGTATGCAATTTGTCTTTGGAAAGATTTGCTTTATGTCTCATAAAAAGTTTAGAATCATGAAAGCTCCTAAAGGGAAAGGCACTGGCAAATAACTTGGTGTTTTGCCTTGGCGATGCAGACATCTGTATGACAGTACGCCATCTTCAGAGGCAAGGACTCTCACAAATAAAACATCTTTTTGTTGTCAGAGAGGACTTACCATGAAAAGGGTCATGGACACGGACAACAGTGTGGTGATTGTCCGGGAAGGGCGGTGGCAGAGGTGGAGGGGGGTATGGAGGCAATAACTGGTGATGGACGGAGACTTGACTTGCGGTGGTAAACACACAACACAGTTCACAGATGGTGTGCTGCGGAGTTGTGCACCTGAAGCCTGTATAATTTTGTTAACCAGTGTCTCCCCAAGAAAGTCAATGAAAAAAAAAAAGAAAAGGATCACGGAAAGGCAGGCATTATTTGCTGTTTTCTGAACGTTTCAAACAGTTGTAAGCTTTTTAAGTGAAAAAAAAATTTTTAGGTTCACTGTACACCATGATCTTGAATAAATAGGGGAAAATTGGTTGGCACTAACAACCCAAGTTCATTACTGTGTTTTTCTTATTTCAGGTGCACATAGAAAATAATGAATGAAGGCTATCAATCTGCATTTAATTTGTGTGTAGTGTGCTGGTATGTTTATGCATTCACAGTGGGCTATGACTTCCCATTTCCTAGAAAGTAATGGAACATATGCTTTAGTATAAACAGATTTTGTAATGAAAAGTGAATTTCTCTCAGAGACCACATGGAAGCCTAAAATGTTCTGACAGATTGCACAGGGGAAAAATATCTATATAGCTAATTCATTGTGTTTTTAATGGCTATTATATCAACTCAATGTGATGAAATTATAGTATATTATTTATTAATGTGTATTTGTTGGCTTTTTCCCCTTGTGGAAAACTAATGTATAGAGTAAACAGGTTGCTCTGATCTTGCTAGCAAAGCCAGGGCTCCTTTTAAAGATTTCCCCTGCTAAATTAGTACCTATACTCTACCATGTCCACATGTATGGGAAAATATTCAACTTCACTGAAAGAGGAATTCTTGGGTTCTTTTTCAATGACAGATATGCTGGCTTCATTTCAGAAATTTAAGACATAAAAAATGAAGCAGGGCAAAACCAGAAAATCTGATGAAAGAAAAAGGACAAAATCTTTTAAAGTTTCAGCCTTTGAAGAAATACATTCAGCATCACTCTTGTCTCAGGTCCTGGAGCTTCCTCGAGGTAGAAAGAAGGATGAAATAACATGAAAAAGTGTATACATGGCAGGATTTCTCTTATTCCTTGGTGCTCCACAAAACCAACTCATTTTAACCTCTCTGTGAAGAGTCAAGATGATTCTTTAGCTGCAGATAATACTTTTCAACAAAATCAACAGTTAACCAATATATTTATAATACTCTCCTACAACTAAACTAAATAAGCTAAGGGAGGCAAAGTGATTTTACTGTGTTGCTAATAACAAACCTTCATTAATCAGTTTTATAAGGATCCTTTCTTTTATATGATTAACTTCCTAAAAGTAGACTGTAGTTTATTCTCTGGCATATTTACCTCTAACAGAAAAATTTTGCTATTGAAAAAATATCTAAAGTATGATATCTAAAAAATTTGCCCTGGCTGTTGTAGCTCAGTGGATTGAGCGCAGGCTGTGAACCAAAGAGTCGCAGGTTTGATTCCCAGTCAGGGCACATGCCTGGGTTGCAGGCCAGGTCCCTAGTGGGGGCCATGTGAAAGGCAACCACATATGATGTTTCTCTTCCTCTTTCTCCTTCCCTTCCCCTCTCTCTAAAAAATAAATTAATTAATTTAAAAAAAATTGGAGCTAAAGGTTGGCATGTTAGTAAATTAGACAAGAGGTTTCTGATTTGTAGTCTGGGCTGCCATTAACTGCCTATCTTATAGAAAGTCATGTTCTGACTCAGCAAAGTGGGGCTCAGAGTTTTTCATGTGTAAATTGAAGCAGTGGATCTAAATGGTCTTGCATATTCCTTCAAATTCTGTTATTATTTCTAAAAATAAAAATATTTGTTTGCTTTATTAAATACATAAGACAAATCAAAATATGGAAAAGAGCTATTTTGCAGAAGTTTTAGCAGAAGCTTTAGCAGAAGCCTTCTATAAGGATGTTAGACTAATCTCAGACATTTTCTCATAAGTTAAAAAATGTATGATTAAAAGGCTCTAATGGCATGTTCTAAAACGTCAAAGACTCTCAGTATAACAATACTGCTATATTCAAAGTAAAATCAATCCCATTATTCCCAGCACACTACTAGAAGGATCATTTCCGATTTATAGAATTTAGTCTGTCTGGGACTAGTTACATTTCAAAACATTCAAAATCAAGAGCCCTTAGGTAAACACATCTATTCTCCCTGAAAGTATGATGTAATTCCTTGTTTAAAGCACAGTAATAGTAAATGCAGAAAATTTTCATTAAAAACAAACAAGATCCTTAAAAGATCTTAGGACACAAAACTACTGCATTCTATTTGAATTTGAATTAACTATTAGAATTAACTATCATTGGATAAAAACTCAAAAGCTTGGAGATTAGCCACAGATATGTAAGAGCAAAAGTTTTAGGCATATTGATTTAGCAATAATGCTTTTTTGGGGATGTGCAGTTAAACTCTACACCTAGAATACCCTCCAAACAAATGAGACTTGAGTTTGGAAACTGTGGTCTTGATGAATTTTAACACAGTTGGTCAGCAGTGGAAAATCTAGAAAGCTACACACAATAGTTCAAGCTAAACTTAAAATATCTATAATAGAGAATTCATTTTTATTCATTCATTGGTTGATTAAGCAATTATTTATTAAGCATTTACTTGTACTAGGTGCTGTTTCAGGTTCTATAGATAGTGAGATAACACAGCAGTTAGAGTCCCCCCTCTCACAGAGATTACTTTGAAGTGAGGGGGAGAGAGAAATGAATATATACATACATAATATATTGGGTGGTGACAAAAACCCTGAAGATTCATAAAGAGAGTAAGAGAATAAAGAGTAAATAGGTAGTTTCATTTTAGAAAAAAATGACCAGCAAAGACCTCTTTGTTTAAGTGACATTTAAGGAAGGGCTTAAATGAAGCAAGGAGCAAGGATTATCTGGGTTGAGTTGTGCTGCGGGAGAGGGAACATTCCAAGCAGAGAAAGCACTCTGTTCTTGGCTTCGAGAAAGAGCAGAGTTCTGGAGTGGTTGTTCTATGAGGACAGAGGCCACGTCTCTCAATGCATTTCCCAGCACCCACCAAAACACTTTGCACATGGTAAGTGACAAGATGTGCTTGGCACTGAGATAAATTGTCTCTAATAAACACACTGCCTGCTTGCTTTAAGTATTCAAGAAAGAAAGAAAGGATATGTTCACTAACTGTAGCCTATCATCCAAGAACTTCATTTTATCAGGGTTTAGTGAATTTATTACTTTCAGTAATAAACACAAATTTATCCTTTCTGTTAATTAATAGAAAATATATATTGGTCTCTTCTCCTAGTTCCTGGAACAGAGCTCCTAAAACTCGTGTAATTTCCTAAGTGATGAGAGTACCAGGAGCATCTCTTGTTCTAATATTGGTCTTTGACTCTGGTTCCCAAATTCAAGGGCTCCTGAAACCCTTGTGATTTCCTGGGTGGTAGGGGTGTCCTTTGTTGTAGCAAGGAGACTCGGAGTGAACTGCTGGATGACTCGTGGGTGAGGACTGACCAGTAGACCAAGCCGCGACTAGAAGTTTGGAATTTTCAGCATCCCCCTCCATTCTCTGGAGAAGGGGAAAAGGAAGGCAAAAGGCTGAAAGTGGAGTTAATGATTAATTATGCCTACCTAGTGAAGCTCCATAAAATCCCAAAACTACAGGGTTCAGGAAGCTTCCAGGCTTGTGAACATGTGGAGATGCTGGGAGAGTGGTGTGCCTGGACAGGGCATGGAAGCTCTGTGCTTTTTCCCTCATATTTTGCCCTATGCATTTCTTCTATCTTGATGTTCAACTGTATCCATTATTATATCATTTTAATAAACTAATAAAGGTAGTTTCCTGAGTTCTGTGAGCTTCTGTAGCAAATTAATTGAAACCAAGGAATGGTTTGTTGGAACTTTGGTCCGGAGCTGGTTGGTCAAAAGCATAGGGCTTGCAATTGGGGTCTAAAGTTGGGGGGCCATCTTGAAGGACTAAACCCTACTGCTCTGGAACCTGACTCTATCTCAGAGTAGACAGTGCCAGGATTGAGCTGAGCTGTAGAACACCAAGCTGTTGTCACAGAAAATTACTTGTTGTGGGGAAACACCTGCACACAATTGGTGACCATAAGTGTCAGAAGTTCTGTGTGAGTAGTGAAGGAGTCTCACAGGGTAGAAAAACACAGGAGAGAAGAAAAGATATTTTCTCTACTTAAGATAGGAAAAAACTGAGTTACTTTCCTTTATATGTTTATTGTTGAAAATGTATTCTGTGCTATTAAAATTATAATAATGTAAAGAAAAAAATGTTAGGAACAACAAAGTTGAAATAAGAGTCAAAGTTGTAAAAATACATTAAATGGCATCTATTAATTTATTCTTTCAAATTGTTCAAGATTTTCACCAAGCCAGAAACAAAAAAATTTGAGAATTAGATTCAGTTTAGAGCTTCTTGGCAACCAAGGAGGTAAAAAAAAGTGATGGGCGGTGTATTATGGTAACTCATGTTTCACTGTGTCTATATTTGTGTGTGTATCTGCATGTCTTGTATTTCAACAGAAGGTACAATATGTTTTTATATGGCCTTCCTGAAAGCGATAAGCACACATTGAAATATAGCTGAGTGAAGCCATTTGAGGCCAATGTAAAAGAAATCACTCCAGTTAAAATGCTTTAATTTGATATAGAAATGGAGCTCAAAATTTAGAAATAACGTGTTTATTATAATCTGTAGACTATTTTTCTTAAGGTTAATGTGTTAATATTCTTCTTTTTTATTTTTAAAAAGATTTTATTTATTTATTTTTAGAGAGAGGGGAAGAGAGGGAGAAAGAGAGGGAGAGAAACATCAATGTGTGGTTGATTCTCACACACCCTCTACTGGGGACCTGGTCAGCAATCTAGGCACATGCCCTGACTGAGAATTGAACTGGCAACCTTTTGGTCCACAGACCGCAATTCAATCCACTGAGCCTCACCAGCCAGGGCATTATGTTAATATTCTTGAATACATGTTGAATAGTCTATACAGCACAAATTCTACTTCTAACTGTGTAAGCATCTATTTCTTTCTTCTGTTGACATATTATGGAATATATATATATATATATATATATATATATATATATACACACATATATATATATCGCCAATATAGTTCTTTATAAGTAAATATAGAAGGAAAAAAACAATTAAGTACATAAAAGCAGTTAATGCTGATCATGCTGACCTTAGAAATTTACTGACCAGTATAAATTAACAGTTCTTTAATAGACCCTACTAGCAGTCCTTGACATTGCCATTTATTTACCTAAGCCTCTAACACATATTGAATTAGTAAAAACAAGGCAGTGTTATTGGGTCCTACTCTTAAGCAACTACAACTCTTCTGCTTTCATTAGAGACCCTTCAGATAATTACTTAAAAGTGTCTAACTTTCATCTGCTGGATTTATCTAAGGGTAGTAGTCAATGAGAAGAGACGTAAAAAGAGTCCCAATTTCAGAAAAAAAGGGATCAGGCATAAGACAAATATGATGAAAAGGGACGTATAATCTAATGTGATTTTTACTATACAATCTCCATATAATCATGTATTAGAGTAATTAATGCCCCTGAGGAAAGAGTTCTCATTATGAACAGTGACACTCAGCAAGCAGTAACCTGAATTTTTTGAAACTTCATTCTTTCAGAGGGTTTTCTCCTGTGCTTTTGAAGTTGCCTACAAGAGTTATGTCATTGCTTATAACCAAGGAAACCACAGGAAACTTGGTTGCTAGGAAACCACTGAATAGTCTTCATGAAGATCACCACAGTAGGCTTGGCTTGAATAGAACAGATGCTAAGAAAATAAAATTATGAAGTTGCAGTTACTATTTTTTAAAAAACCTAGGATGCCACTTTAATTACCAGTTAAATCTTTTTTGCCTAAGAGAAACTGTTTGTCATTTCTGAAAGACCATCACATAGGTAGAGCAGGGCCACGGCAGGGCGTGTCCAGGGGCCATGGGCAGGAGGCACTGCATAGTGTGTGAGCCTGGGCTCCACTGTGCACATCCTTCCTTCCCCCAATTAATCTGGCTGCCTGAGGAAAGGGTACAGTGAGAGCTACTGTCATCTCAACTGAGGGAGAGATTTTAAAGAAAACATACCTGTAATTGAAATTTTCAGGCCTATGACTTTCAACAGTCTCTAGTCTGCTTTATGCAGAGTAGCAGAAGTCTGCCTCCTTCCTAAAATTTTTACATTTAAAAAAATTATTGGTTTCAAATGTTAGTATACATATATATAAGTAAATATGAAAATGATTTTGTCAACTAACGCTTTAGCGAATTTATGGTGATTTGTTTCTCTGCCTAATTGAATTGTGATGACAATATAAGAGCAAAGATATGGCTAAACTTGGTAAGGCTTCTGAATAGTTTAAGTTTCCCCTTAGATAACAGGATAACCCAAAGTTCCCCTCAAAAATCATACTTTCCTAGCATCTGTCCTATCTTCCATGGTACATTATTGATGAATTTCTAAATCTATCTAAACCTGTTTGCGGTCTGGAAATAATGATACTGAATTTTCCAGAGCTTTGTAAGAATTAGAAACAATGTATATATGAAGTATCTTATAAATATTGGTCATTCTTTTCATTACAACTATGATTATACTTATAGACAGTTATTCCCTTTTAGTGTATTGATTTTGTAATACCTGTGGTTGTTACCTATATCAGATTTGTGTTGTACTCAGATTTATTGAACATGTTATCTAAATATATTTATATCTAAATATATTTCCAGCCTGTAGCATCTCTGGGAGAAATAAGCTTTATAGCCTGATCAGACCATCATAGGAAGTGATACTTTTAGATACATATTTTCAAACCTAACTCTCAAGATAATCCTTATTTCCACTATTCTAAAACTACATTTACCTTATTCATATTCTTGTCTTTCAGTTCTGCTACCTCTATATTTGCCAAGGTCACTTTGTCCCAGAGTTGCCATCTCTTCCACAATGCCAATTTTTGTTTTTCAAAATGAGGTAATGAGACATAATTCTTATCATTCCTTTTTCTCTTTTCTAAGAGTTAAATTTGTCAGTCACATAAATCAAGGGTATGTTGTATGCTTCTCCAACATAGGTTTAGATTTCCAGTTGATATTAAAATGAATAAAAATCTTCCATAAGCCCTGTCTGGGTGGTTCAGTTGGTTAGAGTATCACCTTATACATGAAAAGGGTGTGGGTTCGATACCTGGTCAAGCTGTATATGGGAGGCAACTGATCGATGTTTCTCTCTCACATCAATGTTTCTCTCTTTTCCTTTCTCTGCCTCTAAAATAAATAAATATATTATTGGGTGGGGGTTAAAAAAAACTTCCTAAAACTTTTTATCCTGTGGGCAATGGTGCTGTGGGACCAATAGAAAATTTTGAATAAAGGGGATGATATAAAACTGATAATAAATTCATGATTGATAACTCAATAATAGTATAATGACAAAATTTTTGGTCTAGAATTACCCTGGAAGTAAACAGAATAGTTTAACTATTTGTGTATTTCAGACAACATGCAACAATAAGCCTCTTTGAGGGGAAAAAAGCCAAAATATCACTAAGAAAACCATTTACAAATATTCAAGAAGTGTATGAGAATATCTCATACACAATCTTAGCAAGGTGACTGACTTACTGCAACCCTTTGCATATGATAACTAAAAAAACCTCTACATCTTCATAGACAAGATAAAAAATGGGGATTACTGCAAGGTGAATTATTTGTGCAATACTATCTAAGACAGTCCATTATGAATGTCATATATGTGAGAATATCTATGTTGGCGTGACTACATAGTCCTATCCTTGGCCTTGTTTCCTTTTTGTAGCAAGTGCTCAGAGAAACACATAGATAACATGTTCAATAAATCTGAGTACAACACAAATCTGATATAGGTAACAACCACAGGTATTACAAAATCAATACACTAAAAGGGAATAACTGTCTATAAGTATAATCATAGTTGTAATGAAAAGAATGACTAATATTTATAAGATACTTCATATATACATTGTTTCTAATTCTTACAAAGCTCTGGCAAATTCAGTATCATTATTTCCAGACCGCAGATTAAGAAACTGGCTCTCAAAGAAGTCCTGTAACTTGCTGAGAGTTAGTTAACTAGTGACAGAACCAGGACTGGAGTCCATATCTAGTTACCTCTTTTCCAGTCAGATTGGCTCATGTATGTTTTGAGAATAAAAAGTTCAGTGACTTAATGCAGGAAATTTTATTACCTGTTCACACTGCCTGTCTATGCGCCATGTAAGAACTCTGCTCATTATAGTCACTCAAGAACCATAGCTGATGAAGGCTCCTATCTCCAGGGCTACAAAGGCAGGAAAAGGGGGAGAGGTGATTTGCAAATAAACTCTTAAAGCATCTACCTAGAAATGACTTGGTCATTTCTACTATTCACAGTTTAAGAGCTAAAAGCTAGTCATGTAGCTAAACCTAACTTACAAGCGGTTGAGGGAAGCAATCCTACTGCTCCAGGCAAAAGGGGAGAACTGGAACATTTGTGAAAAGCTGCAGTGATTACTGGACTCCTAAGTTCAAGTTCTCTCAATTTCACCTTGTTGAATACTCAATAGGATGACACTAAAAAAAAAAAAGATAAGTGGATGGGCCTTTGTTTCATTTAGGATACACACACACACACACACACACCCTATATGTGTACATACCCTATATGTGTATATACACACACAAGTAGAGCATAGAGTAGATCTGAGGCAGCAGCAGTGGGTATAAAAATAACTTAAAACTTATTAGAGTAGAATCTCTAAAGGAGTCATGTAGGTGATGTAGCTGCATGAATAGGTTTATTAATATCATCATAAAGTCATGATTCAGACAGGCTAATAATAAGTCCTCATGCTTCAAATCCATATCTCCTGTCACAACCTTCTTCCTGAGCCAGAGGCCTCTTCATCTACCTAAATACTACACATTTGCACTTAGACAACTAGAGGTACCCAGAACTCATCATTCCACAACTACACTTACAAACTTCTTGTCCTTAAAATATAATTAAGGAACCTCCTCACATATGTCTTAAGACACAGCACCAGCGAATGCCCCAAGTGAGAAATCTCAGGCTCCCTCTTCTCTCCTCTGCTTTAAACAGCGATTCCCAAGTTCATATGATCTTTGCTCAGCAATGTCTTTTCTATCCCAAGGGTCTGGGAAACTGTAGATCCACTCAGCTGTTTTCAGAACTATAGCCATAGCCTCCTAACTCATCTCTCTGCCTCCACTCTGACCCACTTCAAATCCTTTTTGTATACTTCTGCCAGAGTAATCTTTCTAACATGCTTCTTATAAAACAGTATCCCTACTTAAAAGCCATTGACTGGCCTTCCAATAGCCATAGGATAAAGTTCAAGCCCAAATGTGTGGAACAAAAGACCTTCACAATATGGATCCTGTATTTCTGGCTTTCTCTTTTGCTTTTCAACCCCTTTTTCACAAGCACAAAGGTACCAACTAAGAATGTACCAAACACTCTGCTCTCCTGTGGCTCTGTGTCCTTGTGCATGTAGGCCTCTCTCCCTGGCATGAACATGCTTCCCTTCACATGTTGGTGAATTAATTTCCAGTCAATATTTTAATATCCAATGCAAATATCACATTTCCCAATTACATTTCTCTTTTCAAACACCTCTATTTTTTAAATATATATTATTGATTATGCTATTAAAGTTGTCCTATTATCCCCCCTTCATTCCCCTCCACCCTGAACACCCTCTCCCACCCAAATTCCCCCCCTTTAGTTCATGTCCATGTGT
>JAPYXV010002050.1:0-13502 GCA_028533065.1 Trachops cirrhosus | reverse complement strand
CTATATGACAAGCCCACAGTTAACATAATACTCAACAGTGAAAGGCTGAGAGCTTTTCCACTACGATCAAGAAAAAGACATGAATACCCAATCTCTCCACTCCTTTTCAACACAGTACTGGAAATTCTGGCCAGAGCAATTAGATCAATCAATCAATCAATGGTATCCAAATCAGAAAGGAAGAAGTAAAAATGTCACTCTTTGCAGATGACATGATCTCATATACAGAAAACCCTGAAAACTGTTAGAACTAATAAACTCGGTAAAGAAGCTGTAGGATGCAAAGTCAACATACAGAAATTGATTGCATTCTACTCACCAACAACAAGTTATTTGAAAGAGAAATTTAGGCAGCAATCCCATTTACAGTAGCATCAAAAAGAATAAAATAACTTAGGAATAAATTTAACCACAGAGGGGAAAGACCTGTGCACTGGAAATTGTAAGACACTGATGAAAGAAATCAAGGATAATGCAAATAAATAGAAACATATCACCTATTCTTGGATTGGAAGACCTTAATCTACTTAACTAGTCTTCTGTGGACAGATGAATTGGTAATTTCGTTTTTCATCAGTACATAAAAGGTTAAGACATATTAAAGATGCTATTAAATGGGCACTTACCAAACAGATGGATGCCAGGAGAGGGCCATACAGTGGTTGAATATCAGCTTTGATTGCATTGTGTCTTGTCCAATGTTGATAAATAAGTTTACTGCTATCAGTGAGATTACTGCAGCATTTTAAAATTTGATGGCTCTTGCCAAATAGCCCTTCAAATGGTGTCACTAATTTAAACTCCCACCTGTAGTATGAGAAGGTCTTCTTGCTCATACATTTATCAGCACTGGTTTTGTCAAATTTCAAAATTTTTGACAAATCTAATATATTAAAAATGGTAACTTGTTTTTGGTAGTTCTTTAATTATAAATAGAAGGATCATCTTTTTGGGAGGGCTATTTTGGTTTCTGTTTTAAAAATATATAAACTGTCTGTTTATACCCTTTAAGTCAATTTTCTACTGAATTGATTATCTTTTTCTTAATAACTTTAGGATCTCACTGCAAAGAAAGAAAAATTTTTCTCATGTGTGTAGTTTCTCAGTTTTCCATTAGATTTTAGAAAGAGAGAGGGGGCAGAGGGAGGGAGAAAGAGAGAAGTTTCAAATTTTATGTAGTCAATTTACCAATCATGTCCTTCATGGATTCTCTCTTTCTCTGTGTACTTTTTGTGTCTTTTCTCCTGTATTTAAAAAATTACAAAACCCCAAACTTATGTGAATGGCATTTGTAACTATTATTTTTCTTAACAGCAAGGGATCCTTCCCAATCTGTACCTCCCCAGGAGCCTTCAAAATTGGCAGTGGGAAGAGTGCCTCCCAGCTGAGGACATGACTAACAGGCAGACCAAAATCTATCCCCTGCGTTTTTTTCCCTTGTTATTTTTATTTTTATTTTTTATTGTTGTTCAAGTACAGTTTTCTGCCTTTTCCCCCAACCCCTCCCCACCACCCCAGCCATCCCTACCTTCCTCCCCTGTTTCCAACCCCCCCCATTATTGTCCATATGTCCTTTGTAATTGTTTCTGTAAACCCTTCACCCTTTTCCCCCATTATCTCCTCCCCTCTCCCCTGTGGCCACTGTCAGCCTGTTATCAATTTCAATGTCTTTGGCTATACTTCGCTTGCTTGTTAGTTTTGTTGATTAGGTTCCTGTTAATGGTGAGATCATATGGTATTTGTCTTTCACTGCCTGGCTTATTTCACTTAGCATAATGCTCTCCAGTTCCATCCATGCTGTCACAAAGAGTAGGAGCTCCTTCTTTCTTTCTGCTGCATAGAATTCCATCGTGTGAATGTACCATAGTTTTTTGATCCATTCATTTACTGATGGGCACTTAGGTTGCTTCCAGCACTTGGCTATTGTAAATTGTGCTGCTATGAACATTGGGGTGCATAGGACATAAAGGAAAGAATAAACAAATGGGATCTCATCAAAATACAAATCTTCTGCACGGCTAAATGAAACGGCATTAAAATGAAAATAGAACCAACTGCGTGGGAAAACATATTTGCCAATGATAACTCAGACAAGGGTTTGATCTCCAAAATATATAAAAAACTCACATGACTCCACTCTAAGAAGATAAGCAACCCAATCAAAAAATGGGCAAAGGACTTGAACACACACTTCTCCAAGGAGGACATACAGAGGGTTGAGAGACATATGAAAAGATGCTCAGTACTGCTAGCTTTCAGAGAGATGCAAGTTAAAACCACAATGAGATACCACTTAACACCAGTCAGAATGGCCATCATGAACAAATCAACAATCAACAAATGTTGGAGAGGTTGTGGAGAAAAGGGAACCCTAGTGCACTGTTGGTGGGATTAGAGACTGGAGCAACCACTATGGAAAACAGTATGGAATTTCCTCAGAAAACTAAAAGTGGAACTGCCTTTTGACCCGGCAATTCCACTGCAAGGATTATATCCTAAGAACCCTGAAACACCAATCCAAAAGAACCTATGTCCCTTGAGTTTTGACTTCCCTTCTTCCTGCTTCTTTTCCTCACTGCCACTACCACATTGGCTCTTTGGGTTTCCACTTTGTCAACCCTACTCTACTATGCAGCCCGAGAAGCTGAAAGCTCATTTTCCCAGTTACATGTAGCCAGGGAGACCATACACCTCAGTTATGGCTGATGAAAAGTGTGTGGGACCCTGCTGGTACTGCCTCTTCAGCTTCCTTACTTTTTTCACCTAGAATATGGATATGATGCAGAAGCCTTGGGTAAGTATAAAAAAGTTGTAAAATTGGGAAAAGTCTGGATTCTTCATGGTATAGTCCTGAGCCCTAACTGCCCTGGACTGCCTATCCTGGACTTCTTGTCATGTGAGACAAAATCCTTGTTTGTTTGAGCTATTGTTTATCAGACTTTCTGGAACCAACAACCAAACAAGACTCTAACCGATACATAGGCATTCAAAACTCTTCCTTTAAATCTCTAGTTCAAGTGTAAACAAGTCCCTCGTCTCTTATACTTTAGTCAAGACTCTTGGATATAAATGTCAGAAGTAAAACTCAAAACAATTAGTAAAGACAATAAGAAGAATTAATTGGCTCATGTATCCCTTTGAAGGAGTGGATACAGCTGGGTTTCTGGAACCAGAGATTCAAACACAACTAAGCTCCATATTCCTAACTTTAAGACTATTTCCTTTTGTGAATCAGTTCCAGTTTTTTAGGCCAGTTCTTCCTAGGAGCCTTGAACCATCATCCCAACAATTCCTTGGTCACATCTCACCTGCCAAGCTACTGGAAAATAAAGATCGCCTTTCTGTTTTGTGATATTGGCACACTTGCCACAGAGTTCTGGGGACTTCCTCACTCTCAGGTCTCCTTCATTTGGTGAGTGCCATCCATAGTCTACTACTAGGAAACCTGTTCTATGATACTCTGTCTCTAAGTAATCAAAATCAGAGTCTCCCTGCGTGCTATAATACTTTGGTAGGTCCTTCTCAGTCTGGATTTCCTGTCAGAAAGACTTTTACTCTCTAGTTGACATATATAAGAGGGTAGCTTTTATTCTGAAATATTATCAGCATATTTTAATAAAATATAAGCATCCCTATAACTATAACTACATATATAACAAATAGGAGGAAAAAAGAAAAGCATGTTGTTTTTCCATAGCCCCTCCATCATACTCCTGATCTGCATCATGTGAGAAAGTATTTTTCTAAGAAAACACAAAAGAAATCTCAAACCATTTGCCATAAATTAACTAAGGCTCAAGGGGACTGACTGGCAATAGTTATATGAGTCAGAACTTGGTTTTTGGATTGAAGTTGGATTCAGGATAACAAAAAAGTAGTTGGATTTTAAGGATTTCTTCACCATTGATATATACAGAACGAAGCCCAAGTAGAAAGACAGAAAGGAATGCTTCACTACAAATTAATTATCATTTATGAAATAAGTAGATTTATGCAAAAGGAGTTGGTAGGAGACTTCCAGTTAAGATTAGCAGAATTGAGATCAACCAACCATATATTTTTCTCTGGAACAAAAGAAGGCCAGAAAAGAGATTAGAAGAGAAAAAAAAAATCCCGAACCACAATTAATAAAGAATAGCTGTTAAATGCAGTGAAATGTAGACAATTCTATTTTAAATTGCCACCTGTTGATTCCCTACCACTCCTGGGAGGTCACCATATTGCTGCTGAACTTAGTGTGGACACATGATTGGCATGAAACACTGCAGCCCAGAACTCCTGGGCTCAAGCAGTCGATGCTCTTGCCTCAGCCTCCCCAGTGGCTGGGACTACAGGTGCCTGGCTTAAAAGTTTAACTAAGGACAAGCATTGCCACATTTGGTCATATTCCATTGGCCAATATATGTCACAAGGCTAAGCCCAAAAGAAATTGAGTGGGAAAAATATACTTTCTTTACAGTGAACTTGAAAGGTGTGGAAGGAAAGAAGGAAAAATCATGAACAAATATTGCACTCTACCATTCCAAAGAAGGTCTCCCAAAAGAAATGTTATCTGAATTCTACATTAAAGAAAAAATGCTCATAGAATAGCAGAATGGAGGGACTAAGCCTTTCAGGCAGGGAAAACAACGTAAGTGAAAGTACAGTTATTGAATTCTTCATAGCACGTTCAGAAAATAATTAGGAGATCAGGCTAGCTGAACCAGAATATTCACATTTATAAAAAATAGAAGTCTGAAAGTAGTATGGACTACATTGCATAGCTAGTTATGCAAAGCACTAGTAAACACTGAGTGGTGTTGAATTACACAGGTAATGAGAATCCATGGGAGATTTTTGAGAAAGAGAATAGCATATGCAAAGCAGTATTTCTGAGGGTTAACCTTGAGTTGGACCACAGGACATAATGACCAGGGAAGATGCTGGAGGCAGTGAACCCAGAAAGAACCAACTGTTGTAGAGATTTAGGGGATGAGAGCCTGGAGCAGATGTTTAGAAAATGGAAATAAAATTCCCAATATTTCAAAGAAGAGATTGATACGATCTTTTATAAAGTATGTCTTTTGTGTTACAGTAACTGAAACCTAATTTAGACTAACTTATGAGAAAAGGAATTTCCTTGTAAGGATTAGGAGATATCTTACAGACAGACTCCAGGTGAGGACAGGATCTAGGTCTTAGAAACAACTGTGACCAATTTCTGAACTCCATCACTATTTCCTCCATTTCTTATTTCTTCTCCTCTGTCAGTGTTTGTTAATTCTCATTTTTCCTTTCTCTTTTCAATCAGGATTCCTCAACTTCTACCACCCATACAATAGAAAAACTGGTCAGTGAGAGCTCCTGAGTTTCAGTCTAGGCACCCAGAAAAATAGTGTTCCAAGTTCCTATTTCCCATGGCTGAACCATGACTGAGACCTTGGCTTAGTCAGGTTTCCACCTCTGGGCCAATGAACAGGGGATGGGAGACAGATCTTCTTGAATAAATATTGCAACTCCAATAGCAACCATGTGGGTGGAGGCAGGAGGGCAGTCAAAAATGGATGACAGACAGACAGCGTGAGTGGGCTCTGTGCTTGGATGGCCTGTCTTTTTAGGAAGTGGAGGACAGCTCAATGAAAAATGACTTTAAGTTTTGAGTCTGGGAGAAAACTGGTAGCACTGAGAGGGATACAGAGTCTTGTGGTATTTCTGGGCTTTGGAGAAAGATTCTAAGCTTGCTTGTGGGAAGGTCAATATTGAGATGGTCATGGAATATCCAGACAACTGTCCAGCAGACAGTGAGAGTGGTCTGGGCTGAAGAGTCCTGGGTTGCGGTGTTAAGGTTTTCACGGTCACATGTGGGAGATTAAGCCATGAGAATGGATGAGCACGCAGCAGACGCAGAGCAGAAGGTCAAGGAATAAACTTTGATGCAGGTACAGGTAGGAGGCTGGAGGAGGATACAGAATCAAAGAAGAAATGTTATTAAGTGTTCCAGGTGAAGGAAGAACACCTGGAGTGTCTGGTATCCCCAAAAACAAAGGAGGAGACTTTCACTGTTGAGGTCAACAGAACCTAAGACAACATAAACATTCAGGAGAATGAGGTCTGAGATTTAGCAGTTTAAGTAAAGTAAGTCTTAGCAAAGTCATTGTTTTAGTTAGGATGTCCTCAGCAGGAAGCTATAGAAAACTCTGACCTAGCTGGATGATTCAATATTTATTTTCTCAGATAACAGAAAGTTCTGGAAAGGGCAGCCACAGCTGCTCAATGACATGGCCAAAGTCCCAGGTTCTTTCCAATACTTCGCTGTGTCATCCTCAAGCTAATCACAAGATGGCTGCTGTAGCACCAGGCATCTTATTTGAATATGATCATGTCCAAAGAAGTAAGGAGAGAAAACATTTAGACTTTCCTGTCTGTGATTGGCAAGAAGGTCACATGCCTGCTGGCAAGAAGAATAGGACATGATTGAATTCAACTAAATTGGGAATAGGGTAAATTTCCCTAACATCACACAGAGAGAATAAACACCTGAACAAAACTTGGACAGTGTTGATGAAGAAGAATGGTATAATGAATTTCAAGTAGGAAACTATATCATCTACTATTATTTGCTACAATGTTTGGCGGAAATGACAGCCAAAGAGCATGTAGGGGTTAAGAGACTGGTGTGGAAGAGTTTGAAATATATTTGTGGTGAATTCAGTAGAATCAAAATGGAATAAATACAATGCTTGTCACATGGCAGGGAAGGCCTATGGGAGTTAGGCAGCATTGCTCGGAAGACCAGATCAGCAACATTTTAAGATATGGAATGATAGTCAAGCCATTCATACCCACAGGAATCATGGTCATTGAGGTTTCTGAAACTGGTTTGGGGGAAATTCTGGGGCAATGGAGTTTTCCCTACTGTACATAAAATTATATCTTGTTTGTTTGGTAAGGAGGGCTTATATAACAACTCTATTTGTCTTGATTCATGATGTAACTTAGTCTGTTATCTTACTGATTAGAAATCAGAAGATTCCTGAAAACTGCAAGCACCATGTGGCAAGAAAGCAAATAAGTGACCTGATTACTGAACATCACATAATCATGATGAGTGAGCATTTTCTAACATGTAGCTTTCCTCCGCAGAGATGTTATCGGCACAGCTAAAATGACCTTGAGTTTCTTACTGTATGCACACTGTGTAAGTAGAATCAGGTCTCTCTTTCTTTAAGTAAACCTTCCTATTTTGTGGGAGTGGTGGTCAAGATGTACCTGCCCTGCAGAGAATTCTGTTCTCTAGTCAGTAGTGTAAAACAGTATTCCAGAATTGTCTTTCTGGGCTGTTGAAAATTAAATTGAACCCAAGAGGACTTCACCTGTTTGGAAATGTAAAATCTGAACCTTGACCTAGAAGAAAATACATTTTCTTCCTATTTATAAATTCTCTCCCACAATTCTTGTGTAGGGATATGGGTTACAGTCTTAGGAATTTCAGATGGTAAGGTATAAATTTCATTTGTGTTATATTTATTACACAAAACTTTGGGAAGCATTTGGAATCCTTCTGTAAAATCCCTTTTAATTGCAACAGCAACAACAAAAAGGCCCTAATCATTGGACTGAAAACATCTTGCAGACTTACGTGATGGCCAGAACACCAAGATTCATTTACTTATACACATGTCCCCTTTTAATTGTTCCTCTCCTTAGTCAGCTCCATTATTTTCCTTTTAGAGAACTCATGCAGCAAAGGGCAGAAATTCCAAGTGTATGCAGCTGGAATAATCACAGTGAGCACCAACTCAGGATATCCTGCCAATGTATGACTTGGTACTTGAATATTTACTAACATTGAGGATTTGAAACATTCTTCAGAGACATGTTTATAGAATTATCAAGCTTATGCTTGCCAGATGTTTAGTGGTTCAGCAATGAATAATTAAGAATTCAAATATATAAACACAAATTTGAGTTAGTGAATCAGACATGAGGTTTACCAAGAGAATAAAGTAAAATGAACAGAAAAGAACCCAGAACATTTGCCATGTCTTGTAAATGTTATCCTTGATTTCCCTTAGGTCTGGTTTGGTTTCCTGAGATTCTTGCCATCTGTACCAGTGTTTATTTCAGAGGTGGCAATAATAATAAAAACTCAGAACATTTTCAAGGGTAGAAGTGTCAGTTATAGGATTCACTAATGGAAGCCATTTCAAGATGGCAGAATGAGCTTGTGCTGCAATATATTTTACATAAAAGCCCTTATATAATGATAGAATACTAAATAAATCAATCAATAGATAAATGCATACATTTGCAAATAGAAATGGAAACTATTGAAGGACCAGAGGCTGTGAAAGTTT
The DNA here is from genome assembly GCA_028533065.1 of Trachops cirrhosus. Classification (NCBI taxonomy): domain Eukaryota; kingdom Metazoa; phylum Chordata; class Mammalia; order Chiroptera; family Phyllostomidae; genus Trachops; species Trachops cirrhosus. Next base: position 5,166 of record JAPYXV010002050.1, on the reverse strand, counting down.
TCCTAAAGTTAGAAATGAGATATTCCTAAGTTAAGGAGGAAAGCCACAGCCCAGCTGATTTGTGGGAAAATATTACAATATATTGTGAAAGATTGATCCATGCTTAGGGAGTTCAGAGAGTAGAAGCTATAAGCAGAAAAAGGCTCAGGAATAAATGACAGGGTGATGAGGTGGGTGATAGGGGTAAACACAGGGAGAAATACACTGTGATTCTTCTGTCTTGGGCCGGGCAACAACAAAGGGGAATCTCACTGCTCTAGGTAGAAGCAGAGTATGGAAGCTTATATTTCAGAAACAGGGTCCTGAGTCATGGGTGATTACTCTACAAAAGCTCTTAGAAGGTCAGTCTCTGAAGCATGACACAGAGGAATGCTCCAGTGTTGTGGACCAACAAAGGCAGCAGCTTCTGCTTATTCTTCCCATGTAAGTGGACCACAAAGCAGAACATCTCAGCTGCAAAGATGACCATACAATCAAAAGTAACCAAACATTTAAATAAATCCAATATATTTTAGGAGAAATCAAACTCAACAAAAGGAAGAATTTACTCCAATGGAAATGAAGTCATTAGAGAAATAAGGAGTCATAGGCTTTGTTCAGACTCTGATTCTGTGCAATTCCCTCAGCAACCCCTTTTTTGTCTTCAGACTAACTTTTGTTAGTCTAACTTTTGTTAGAAGCAAAATGACAGCAGAAATTTCAGGCCTCATATCTACACACCATACCATATAGAGCAAGAGAATATCTGTGCCCCAAAATTTCCAAACACCACAGAGAGGCAAACTGCCCGGACCACTTGTTAACCAATTCATGTGTTCAGAGGACTATCAGACAATGACTGAATTAACCCAGGATTACCTGCATCAATATGGTGACAAAGGAGAGATTACACTCTAAACCAATCAAGGCTTCTTCCTGGACTTAGAGGCGAGGCCAGTTTCACCCAAATCTTATAACTGCTACACAGTGAGGAGTAGATGTTGGGGAGACAACAAAAATGTCACTATGATGACAAAAGCAATCTTGATGAATTCTAAAATGCTCATATCAAACAGGGCAAGCTGAATGATTCCATTTTATAAAACTATGAAATATACATCAAAAAGGGGAAAACACTTTTGTGTAATGCAGGGTACAAAGGAAATTTAAATGGAAGTTAAAAAGTATTTAGAAGGAGGGGATGATGGGGGGAAGGGGGAAGGGATTTCAGGAACAGCTATAAGGGACACATGGACATAATCAAGCAGGGGTTGGAATCGGGGGTGGAATCATGGGAGGGAGAGGAGATGGCTGGGGTGGGGGGAAAATGCAGACAACTGTACTTGAACAACAATAAAAATTTTAAAAAATGAATGAAAATAAGAAGACTGCACAAAAAGTTTTGTTGTTGCAACTGGAGCAGTAGCCGGAGGAAATGTTTGTAGCCTGGGATAGATTCATTTTTAACAGATGGGAACAATATGTGTTAAGAAACTGAAAACAGTGAAATAAAAATGATAAAGCTAAGACAGAAATTGTGAACAAATAAAAATGACATTTGATCAGTATATCACATCTATTTCTTTAAGAACACTAGTGAATAGATAATATTTTGAAAAGTCTGTAGAAGAGAAGCATGAGAAGGCACCAATACATGAGCAATATGTGCAAAACTGCTTTGAACAATGAGCATATAAATATTAGCTAGTGTTATTGCTGTGTAGATATAGAGGGCATTAATGAGAATGTTTTTAAAACCTTATGTCAATTATTCTAAAAATTAGACTAAAGTTAAAAGTTTCTAGAAAAATATAAAATATCAAAAATACCTGAAAAGTAAGAAAACTTTAAATAGAAGTCAAAGATCTAATAACCACTACTCCTAAATAAAATCTCCCCATGTCTGAATAGTTTTACAAGAATGTTCTACCAAATTTTTAGGGAATCAGTTATTACCACTTGATATCATATATTTCAGAACATAGAAAAAGATTATAAACTATCTAACATATTTTATTCAGCCAGGATAACACTGATACCAAATATAAGAGTAGAACAATAAAAGCATATAAAAATATAAAAGAATAATGTAATCTGACTGCTTAATGTTTACCCAGGAATGCAAGGATAGTTCAACATTAGAAAATAAGGAAACTTTATTGACTAAAGGAATAAAACAGTATTGTTAGTGACCACTTGTTAACTAACTTTAACTTAACTTTAGTAGGTTCAGAGAAAAAATTTTGGTTGACTTGAACCACTTGAAATGTATTGAGATTTGTTTAATGGCCCACAATATGATCTATCTTGGAAAATGTTATGAGTGCACTTAACCAAAGGAAAATGTGAAATTGGCTTTTGTTTTATGTATACAGGAAGTTACTGAACTATCTACTTATGTATCAGATCTTCCACCAGACTGCAGGCAGTTCATGACATATGCCTCTTACATTTAAAAGGTAATCTGCAGTTTAGTCATCTGTAGAGGAATGGTGGATTTGGACTATTGTTCTTTCTCTCTCTTTGTATCCATGCCCTTTGCCATGAGACTCACTAAGCCCTTTCACTAGAGTGGGAAGGATATATTTCTCCACTTCATTAATAGGTTGGTTCATGTGACTAGGTGACAGTTGGTTCAAAGAGAATATGGAGACATGTAAAAGAGACCTAAAACCTACCCAAAGCCTGGAGTCAAGTCCTCCTTACTCAAGAGATACTTTAGACAGTCCAGGGAGCCATGCACAAGAAAAGTAAAGGCTTAATATTATAAGCCTCTGGGTTTTAGAGCGGTTTGTTATACATAATTATTGCAGTGAAAGATGAATAAATGATGAGCCATAGAAGTAGAAATGAGCCTGTACACTGGATAGAAGTTTCAAATCAAACTCCCAAAGAGGAATAACCTGGATGTGAAAGATTGGTAGATGAAGTAAAATTGGTAGATGAATGGCTAATTATATAGCAGCTTTTCTAAACAGAGGGAATCTTTAAATTTCTCTAACTCATTTCATTACAATTTTACTTTAAAAAGAGTTTATCGGGTACTGCCTGACCTGGGCAATTCTCTGGGTTCCTGGGAACACAGCAATGAATGAGATCAACAGAGCCCTGGTCCTGAACACTTGCCCACCCCAGCAGTGGCTGTGAAACCTCACACATGGCTCCACCACCTGTGTTAATCCCATTGCGCGGGATTTGAGATATTCTGAAGTTTCTGGGAGTTAGCTCTTTATTTCAAATGGAGATAGAGAACATAACTATTTATTTATCCTACTGTGGTGCTTTATAACATTTTTAAGTTACTTCAGGACATTTCTGAGATACTAAAAGGAATAACAGATGACTTCAGTAATCAAAGCAACCAAGATTTAAGTTGATGAAATAGTCATTATATTAGCCAGGCTTCTTTTATTAAGTGAAATACAACTAACTAGTTTAGGCCAAGAAGGGTTATTTCCTGGCCAATGTGCAAAGCTTGTGGGAAGGACAGTCTTAAAGATGACTGGGACCTGGAACTCAAACACTCCCAGAAAGCTCTCAATCTCTCTTCTCTGTAAGTCAACTTTAACCTTTCAACAGTCTTTCACGATGAGTGTAATATGGCTTCCTTAGCTTCTCACATCTGTCTTCTGAGGAATGAAAACCCAGCCTCTCTGAATACAAGATCATGGGGTTGAGTAGCCAAATTTGGGAGGTGGGGCCCTGAAGAAATGGCAGATCTCTTGGGAATCATTTAAGTAGGATCAATATTTCCCAGGAGAAGGGAGGGTTCTTCTAAGAATTTGAAACAATAGATGTCCAGTAGAGACATGAAAGTTAATTGTTACAATTATTATATTGTGATTTATCTATATCTATAGTTATATCGATTCTATCCATCTGTACATACTGCTATAGAGACTGGAATAACTAACACTGAATGGAGGTGATGATGAGGCAGAGGCTTTACAGAGGAGGTAACATCTGAGTAAGTCTTTAAGGATCACTAGAATTTTACTTGGTAGGCAGATGGGAACAGCATTTGCAAATATATAAAGGTAAGGTATGTGTGGGCACCAGCAAGACAGCTTAGATTTTGGTGTAAGTTACAAAAGTAGACTGTATTTAGATCACAAAAGAACTTTTACACCTTGCTCTAAGTTTAATTTCATCCTGTAGGTTTTAAGAAGTTTTATGGGTTCCTGGGTCCAATTTTAACCTGGGTGTCGGGGGCGCTTTCCACACAACACCAAGCAATTCTCAGTCACCAGCAGGGTATCTGAGAATTCAACTCAATTCTGACACTGTCCAGAGATAGCATCAGATTCCACAAATTGAGAGCTCAGTCCTACAAGATACTTCCCCTTACCCAACTTCAGGCACCAGTTGCAAGCCCAGGTGGTTACAAATCGGAGGTTCTAATGATTCTCTCCAACTCAGGATTCCAATCCCAAATTCATGCTGTTACCTGTACTTCTGACTGGACTGACTGGCTATAAATCTGAGGTTCCCACAACCCTCTCCTCAGGTTTGATTAATTTGTTAGAGTGATTCACAGAACTCAAGAGAAGCATTTCACTTACTAGATTAAGGGTTTATTATAAAAGGATACATCTGGCTGGTGTAGCTCAGTGGATTGAGTGCCGCCCATGAACCAAAGGGTTGATGGTTCGATTCCCAGTCAAGGTACATGTCTAGGTTGCAGGCCAGGTCCCCAGTAGGAGGTGTATGAGAGGCAACCACATATTGATGCTTCTCTCCCTCTCTTTCTCCCTCCCTTCCCTTCTATCTAAAAAATAAAATCTTTAAAATAAAAAAGTTATAAAAAGATCCAAAAGAGACAGCCAAATTGAAGAGATGCATAAGACAAGTTATGGGAAAAGGGACCTACAGCTTCCAAACTCTCTCCAGGCACACTATTAACGTCAGATTTCCATGTGTTCACCAACCTGGAAGCTCTTTGAACTCTGTCCTTTTAAGTTTTTTGGGGGGCTTCATTGCATATGCATGATTGATGAAATCATTCATTGGTGATCTATTTAGCCTTCAGCCCCTCCCCTTGGGGAGGTTGGTGTGAGGGATACCAAAAGTTTGAACCCTCTCATCTCCTGGTTGATGCCCCAGCAAGCCAGGCCTCAGGCCTAGGTTACCCAAGGACTCTCCAAAAGTCATCTTATTAGCATAACAAAACACCCTTATCATTTTTTT
>JAPYXV010002048.1:0-13504 GCA_028533065.1 Trachops cirrhosus | reverse complement strand
ATTATTGTAGCCTGCATTTTTTCATCTAATTTGTGACCAAAATCAACCAATTCTGTGAGTATCTTGATAACCAGTGCTTTGAACTGTGCATCTGATAGGTTGGCTATCTCTTGGTTGCTTAAAAGGATGGGTTCTGGGGTTTCAATTCTTCTTCTGTTTGAGCCATCTTTTTGCTGTTTTGTTTTTGTTTTTGTTTCTTTTTTTTGGTCTTGTCGAGCTCCTGTAGTGAGGGGCGGGGCCTTAGGAGTTCACCAGGGTGGGGCACCCCAGTTGCTGGGTTGTGACGCTGTATGTGGGGGTGGGGCCCGAGAAGGAACAATGGCGCTTGCTCTGCTCTCTGTAGGACCCCAGACCTTTCCTCCACTTTCCGCAAGCCAACTGGGCCCGTCTGGCACCAATTCCAGTGTGGGTGGGCCTGTGCACCCCGTGGGACCTTCCTTTTCAGTCAGTGACCCAAAGCTCTATTTCCAGGTGCTGGGACTCTGAGTTGCATGCAGTGCCTTGCTTCACAATGGCTGTCTCGCTGGGTCTGCGGGTCGCCACCCCCTGGCCAGGGCCCACCAGCCACTGCTGCTTGTGCCCCCAGGGTGTGCCTGCTGCGGGCCTGCGCGCCACCCTGGGTGCTCAGCTCTCCACTCTGCGTCCCTCGCCTGGCTGCCCGACTCCGCCCCTCCTACCGGTCTGGATGAAAGTGTCTATTTTTAAATCCTTGGGTGTCCGACTTCCATACACTTCAATTCTCTGTCAGTTCTGGTTGTTATTTTGTTTCTAAATTGTTGTTGTCCCTATCTTGGTTGTGCGAGGAGGCACAGTGCGTCTACCTATGCCTCCATCTTGGCCGGAAGTCCGGAAAAATCTCTCCTTCAATTTTAAATGATAACCTTGCTGGGAAAAGTAACCTTGGTTGTAGGTCTCTACTTTTTATAACCTTGAATATTTCATGCCAATCCCTGCTGGCCTGCAATGTTTCTTTTGAGAAATCAGATGAAGTCTAATTGGTGCTCCCTTGTAAGTAACTACCTGCTTTTCACTTGAGGCTTTTAGCATTCTCTCCTTGTCTTTAAGCCTTGCCATTTTGATTATGATGTGTCCAGTGTAGACATGTGCGTCCAATTTGCTTGTGACTCTTGAGCTTCCTAGAATTGAGTGTCTTTTTCCTTCACCAGATTAGGGAATTTTTCAGTAATTTTTTTCAAATATTTTCTCAATCTCTTGCTCACTCTCTTCTCCTTGTGTTATTCCCACAATGCAAATGTTGTTCCACTTCATGTTTTCCAAAATGTTTCTTAAGCTTTCATTTTTTAAAATTCTTTTTTCTTTTTGCTGCTCTGCCTGGGTGTTTGTTTCTACTTGTCTTCCAAATCACTGATTCAGTCCTCTGTTTCATCTAACCTACTGTTTATTCCTTCCAGTGTATTATTCATTTCAAATATTACATTATTTCTGACGGGTCCTTTATTATGTTTTCTTTCTTTTTTCATGCAGTTGAGTATCCTTATAATCATTACTCTGAATTCTCTATCTGATAAATTGCTTGCTCATCTAGTTTTTCTTCTAGATAAATCTCTTTTTCTTTCATTTGGTGTCTGTTTCTTTGTTTTCCCATTTGGCTGTTTCTTTGTAGTTGTTTCTACATATTCAGTAGATCTGCAAAGACTCTGGTATAGGCTTTTGCAGACATTGTTTGTGACTAGCCCTGGGCAACTAGTTTAGGGTTATCAGTGATCTATAGCATATGACTTCCTCTGCTGTGCCAGCCATGCTGTGAAGTGGTTTCTTCTGTCTGTCCTTAGTTATAAGGCTTCTCTCCAGCTAGTGATCAGTTGGTTATTCAGGATGATTTATCTATAACTTAGTTGTAATTCCAGACTGGTCTAGGAGGAGGTTAGTGTAGCTCCCACTTACTCTTCCACCATCTGAGAGCTTTTTTCTTCTGTTTTTTTGTTTTTGACATGTAGATATTTAGGCCTGAATAGAAATCTTCACCATACTCAAAATGGTCATGCCACCATGAAAGAGCTCAGTTTGTATAGACTTTAATGCCATTGCCTATTGTGTGACCAACCAAGTGCATGAAGGTCACACAAAATAAATTTTGTTTGAAATACACAAACTAGAATAATATTAAGGCATTAAAAGAAATTATTTGCAATTTGAATTTACATTAAAATATACTGCTTATACTAACTACTTCAATGAAAATAACTCAGCTGAGGTGGCAATCAGATGATATATCTGGACATAAATTTTGATTTGATATCTGATTATTTTTATGGCATATTCTTTGCTAACCTAAACCCAAAGTATCTCATAATTATTTTATCTCAAAAGTCTTATTATTCATGAAATGAAACATGGTTTATACTTATTGGGCATCTATGTTTCTCCTCCAATATCTTTTCCCAAATGCCCTCTGGTCATTTTTCCTTATTTTTTTGTTTTTTAATATGTAAACATTCTTATATATTAAGGAAAGTAGCCTTTGCTTATCCCATTTGAGGCAAATTTTCCCTAATATCTTGTCTGACTTTTAAACTTATGTGTATGCACACAAAATATGAAAGTTGAAAAAGTAAATTAAATAAATTTTCTTAGGATTTCTTTGAATGATTTTATGCATGGTAAGTTCTTTCTTTATTGTGTGATCAGATTAAATTTTTAATAAATTTTTAAATGTATTTGTTTTTAAGATGTATTTTTGTTAGTTTGTTATATTTTTTCTGTATCCCTTCAATCTGGCTGGAACTTAAAGAATGTTATATAAGGCTCTATTTTTACTCAAAGGAAATAATTCTTATAATTTATCCCCCACTGAATGATTTATGATACTGTGCTTATTATTATATCAGATTACATAACCTAATATATGTAACAGCCGGTGTTTCTAGACTTCACTTTTCCCAAAAGATCTATATGCCTTTTCTTATATCAGCAGTAGACAACTTTTATTGCTATAGTATATCATTTTGGATTGTATTCACCTGTAATAAAAATCCTCACTACCAGGAAGGCATTATTTTTTTATTCACTCAATAGGAAGTCAAGGGGTAACTCAGCTGCTCAAAATACCATCAGGAACTCAGAATTCTCCCTTCTTGCTTCATCATATTTAACAATAGCATTGCAGCCCCAGCTACTACACAACTACATGAAGGAGAAAAAAGAGGATGCAAATATTTGTACTAGAGGGTCATCTTTAGCTGCAAGACAGTCTAAAAAATTATAAGAGGATTTTTTGTTTTGATTTTTGTCAGTTTGCTTGTATTGTTCTGTAAGTTAAAGAAGACAAGACCAAAGATATTGAAATCAGCACTGAGCCAACATACAGTATATGTCACCAGTAGTTTTATATTATGTTTGAGGATGTTAAGCAAAAATGTCCTGTTACTCTTTCAAAATTCCACAGTTTCTCTTTGTTTGTCTTTCCTAATGGACTTTGGAATTAAATGTCAAATTTGATTCAGTTTCTGATAAGAATTTCTCACTCAAGAATATACTATGTCCTTATTTATCTTCTTAAATATTTTCAGTAACATTAAGATCCATTAATGTTATCCTCAGGAATTTAGTGTTTGGGAATCATTTTTTGAAAATTACCTTCTGCCCTGGCTGGTGTGGCTCAGTGGATTGAGTGCTGGCCTGTGAACCAAAAGGCCACCAGTTCAATTCCCTGTTATGGCACATGCCTGGGTTGTGGACCAGGTCCCCAGTAGGGGGGCATGTAAGAGGCAACTGATTGATGTTTCTCTTCCTCTCTTCCTCCCCCCAACTTCTTGTCTCTCTAAAAATAAATAAAAAGAATCATTTTTTTAAAAAAAGAAAATTACCTCTTTTTCATGTATCTTTTAATTAGTTGTTAATTGATTATTGATTTGAGGTTACCTCATATATATATCTTATATGTAGATATACAATTGTATGTTTATTGGAGTGATACTTATTCCTTTATTTGATATTGCTTTTCCATGTTCCTGAATAGAATGTTTTGCATAATATTATTCCAGGCATACATTTGGAACATGGACACCTTACTTTTTAGTACATTAACCATAAATTTTATAAAAAATTTACTCATATACTGAGCTACATTATATTACATTAAGAAAAAATATGACTGAGGGGTCTATAAGGGTAATTCCAGAATCAGGTAGGAACTGAAACTTGATCAATAGTTCCCGAACTGGACTGTAGGAATTAAAATAACCTGATTGGAGAACTAACCTGGGGGAAGTAGAGGGATGTAAAGAAAACAATGATTTAAAAAATAAATAAATTACTATATCCCACTATAGTCATGAGGATCAGGATTCAGTAGATCAAGAATAGGTTTAAGAATCAACATTTTTAGAGAAACAGCCCAGGCAATTTTGAGACGTTTGTTTGGATGAGAATTTAGGACTCTGAATTGGAATATCCCTTCTAAACTAAGGCCCCCTTAAACTAAATGTACTATATTTCTATTAATAGTTTGAATAACTTCTGATGTCCTTGAATTATGCTGGAGTCCAATTCTATCTTAGGTATACCCACAAGAATTTACAATGGTGTGATAATACTTCCTTAAAAGACAAGGGAACACTAAGGATAAGGAAGATTAGAGAAGATGCCTAGCTAGAGGAATTAAGACCAAGAAGGAATGATGACAAAAATAATTCCCAGGAGTTTGACTTCTGTTTCTTATAAATTCCCAAAGTTTTTGGATGTAGAAAGTGTGAATGAATTTTCTGTCATTGTTTGAATAAAGGATAGATGTTTCTCTTATGTTAAATGGGTATAAATGAAATGAAGTACAGATTCTGTGCCAGTGGAATAAGCTATAAAGATGTAATTGCTCCCAAATTGAGATACATTATCCACTTCCAGCCTAATAGGGGTTCAGAATTAAAGATCATTAGTCAGCATGTTTGGCATGGTAGAAGTATGGGGCAATAGTAATAGGTTTTTTAAATAGATATTTTAAAGATTAGCTAACATTTTTAAAATACCTGCTATGGACTAGTTCTTGTGCTACACAATTTACTAACCTTGTCTTTATTCTTTATAGTAGTCCTGCAAATTAGGATGGGATTTAGACTATCAGGAGATAGAATAATATAGTAGAAGAAAATCTAAAAATGAGGCATTAGTCTGAGCTGTGCCACTAATTGGGTGATCTCTGTTGTATATAACTACACAATCCTCTAAATTTAAGATCTATGAAATGAAGAATAACTTCCAGCTCTATAACAGTGTATTAATGAGAATTGCCTAGGCTGTGAATCTGTAACAAACAGTGTCATTCTCTGAATGCCTTCTACAACAAAAGTTTTTCACTCATACAGAGTCCCCCATGGGTCTTGCTAACTCTCCAGATCAGCTGTTGTCCATGTAGTAATTCAGTAATCCAAGCTACTGCTTAGACACTCTCATTTCATCGTTTCTTCTTTTTTTAATTTAAAATTTTTAAATTACAATACATTTAATATTATATTTTTTTCCAAAATAGTATTATATTAGTTTTAGCCAGACAGCATAATTTAAAATGTTATCACACTGACAAGTCTAGTACCCACCTGGCACCACAGTTATTAGGTTATTGACTATATTCCCTATGCTATACCTTGCATTCCCATGGCTTTTTTGTAACTGTTAATTTGTACTTCTTAATCACCTCACCTTTTTCACCTAGCCCCACAACCCCCCTCCTATTGGCAACCATCAGTTTGTTCTTTCTGAGTCTGTTTTTGTCTTATTTATTTTATCTTTTAGATTCCAAATATAAGTGAAATCATATGGTATTTGTCTTTTTCTCTGTGATTTATTTCACTTACCATAAAACCCTCTATGTCCATACATATTGTTGCAAATGGTAAGATCACATTCATTTTATTGCCAAGTAACATTCCACTGTATATGTGTACCACCACTTTTTTATCCACTCATCTATTGATGGGCATTTGGGTTGCTTCCATATCTTTCTTGGCTATTTTAAATGCTGAAATGAACATAGGGGTGCATATATTCTTTCCAATTAGTGTTTTCAGTTTCTTTAGATAAATACCCAAAAGTGGTATTGCTGGGTCAAAAAGTATTCCATTATTATTAATTTTTAAAGAAACTTCCATACTGTTTTTCCATACTGGCTGTAACAATTTGTAATCCCACAAACAGTGTACAAGGGTTCCCTTTTCTCTACATCCATACCAACACTTGTTGATATATCGATGATCACCATTCTGGCAGGTGTGAGGTGATATTTCATTGTGTTTTTAATTTGCCTTTTTCTGATGATTAGTGATGTTGAGCAGTTTTTTGTATATTCATTACCCATTCATATGTCCTCTTTGGAGAAATGTGTATTCAAGTCCTCTGCCCACTTTTAAATCAGATTGTTTGGGTTTTGGAGGGAAGGGCATTAAGTTGTATGAGTTCTTTATATATGTTTGGATATTAAATCCTCATAAGGATTTTTCATTGGTAAATAAATATCTTTTCCATTCAGTAGGCTGTGTTTTTATTTTGTAGATGGTTCCCTTCTCTGTGCAAAAACCTTTTAGGATGATACAGTCTCATTTGCTTATTTTTTCTTTAGTTTGTCTTGTCCAAGGAGATACATCCAAAAAACTGTTACTGGCATTCCAAGATGTCAGCAGAGTAGGTGGAAGGTACATTCACCTTCTCCCAGAACCAATCTGGAATTACACTAAAATATAGAACAATCAACCTGAATAACCAACTGAAGACTAGCTGAACCAAAGTCTTATCACCAAAGATTTACATAAGAAGCCACATTGAGATTGATATGAAGAGGAGAGACTCAGATAGGGTGGGCCACACTCCCAGAGGTGGTGGCTGGGAATCTGGAAGTTTATCTCAGATATTGACCAGGAGAGTGCCAGAGAATGAGAGAGATACTACCTGCACCTAGATCTGGTGGAGGAGGAGGGCTGAGGCTGGCCATGACTATGATAAACACAATTATTTGGAGAGGTGGAGTATGTGGAAAGCTGGCCAGTGGTTTGGCACTGCAGTGGGAGCACCCAGAAAGACTTTTTAAAAAGGGGAGCTGAGGCATGCTGGGGAGAGACCACACATGCAGTTACCCTGCCCACAAGAAAGGAGGACTGTGGGCACAATTTGCCCCGACTAAGTACAGCTGGGAGGATGGATCAAATGGGTGCAAAGCGAGGTGGTTTCTCAGCCTCAGCCCAGCACAGCAGTGTAGAGTGGAGAGTACTGGCGGCAATGTGCTGTGAGGGTGGTGGGCTGGGAACTGTGCACCTGAGATTGTTTGAGGCAAGACTGAGCCCCCTTCTTTAGTGGAACCTCCAGGAAGGGAAGGTTGAGTTGAGCCCCCACCTTCTGCAGGAGTGGGAGAAGATCTGAGATACCAGTTGAACAGGCTTAACAACCCTGCAGGGGGCATTTTCTCAAAAGAAATACAGCAAGATGAATACCTAAAAGGACCCATTGTGCTCCTCACAGGGAAACAAAATACACTGAGTCCTAGGACCCTATTTCACTGACCACCAAAACAGGAAGTTCAGAAAGTGTGCAGCAAGGGGATTTGGGGTGCTATCCAGTTTCAGCTCACATACAGAGCTGCCATCTACACCAATCAGGAGGGAACTGACACTCTTTCACTGAAAAGGACAGCTATTTAATTGGAAACTATACATTATTGGAAATAAACTGGGACAGACTAAGATGGGAGGTGTAGAGGTAGGACAAACACACCCACAGTTTTCCCAGAAAACTGAATAGTGCCTCCCAGGGAAGACACAGAAGCCCCACCCTCTCAATCACAGCAGAAGCTTCCTCTAGAGGCAGGTGAAGGAGATACAAGCAGTGTTGCCAGAAGTTGGACAACCTACCCTGGGACCTTGAGATGAGAGAAAATTGGAGATAGATCCAGAAAGAAGTCAGAAGGCAAATACCAACAGCTGAGACGAATTTCACCTCACTTCTCCACAGAACTTGCATATTTCTTTTCTTTCTTTCTTCTACTTTTCTTTCACATAGCCTTTTAATATTTCTTCTTTGGCTTCAATTATATTCTCACTAACTCACTACTCTTGGTCTTTTATTTTTCATTATTTTTATTCAGATTATATATTTTTCATATTATTGTTATTTCAAATCCCATATAGCACACTTCCCTGGTCTTACTGTTACAGAACAGACCTGGGGTGGGTGAACAATATACTATTACTGAATGGACCCCCCTTTCTGCTCTGGGGGTCCATCCCCCCATACTAGGTTCACCTTGTCCACTGCCAGGGAAAGATGTCTCTCAATGCCAGAGATTGGTGAAAAGGAAAGGAATTATTTATTCAAAGAGTTATACAGACTTAGAGTAATGACTTAATGTCTTCATTAAAATACTAAAGTCCTTTAGAATACCCACAAACATACACAGTCCGTCCTTCTCCCTCTGCCCAGTCTGGGGTACCATATCTCAGGAAAAAAAGTAGAAGTCTGTGGTTCAGGTAGCCCCTCAGTTCCCAGAACCATCAGCTGTGTCACCATGATCTCCAGTTAATCCAAAACCATATGACACCTTCTCATGACCCATCAGCAAGAGTCCTTTTACCCCTTTTCTTCCCAGCAAGGTCTCTTCAGCTTCCTAAGCTACATGGCAAAAAGGAGCACCCCAAAACCGTGTGGTCCTGACCCTCACCAAAGCCATGTGGTCCCCAATGTGGTATGGCCGCCACACTTGGGTTTAAATCCCAGTGCCAATCTTCCTCTGCAGCCCCATTTCCAACTTCTCCCACAATCAGTTATACCTGCCAGCATTCCCATATTTTTCCCGCTTTACTGGGCTGCCATCGTAAGTCCAGGCCAGTGTAGCCCCGTGGCGTGGAACCAATCATCTCCAAGCTATAACACAGGTGCTATAACCAGGGGGAGTTGCCTCCCATTTACATCATGGTGGAAGTCACTCCCATTTCCCTGGCTCAAAGCATGGCCACAGCTATTTAACATATCTATGAAACCAGTTAAAAGTTATAGATATGTTAAATGACCATGCCAGAGGTTAGTTGCAAAGCTGTTGCTATGCAAAACAGCTCAATGGCCCTGCTCCATATGTCCCATCCTCAGTTCAGACTTGTGGGGGTGAGGACATCCTATATATATTTTTTTAATATTTCCTGGACATCCTGAGTTCTGGACCCCATTAAAAATCCCTATTTAAGGGCTCCCTGGCTGCACCCTGTATCATTACTCCAATTTGCCTTCTTTCTGACCTTTCCAGTTGTTGTTATAAACTTTATTTTTCTCCCACACTATGCCATGTTCCTACTTCTTACTCTTACTATGTCTCCTCCATCTATCCTCCCAAAAGCATTCCTCCTTCCTTAAATCAGCTACCATCCTTTTTCCCTTTCTATAGTAGTATTATTTGTTTTCCATCTTTATAAATTGTGGCTATCAAAATAAAAAGCTTCTGCACCACTAAAGGAAACATCAGCAAAATGAAAGGGAACCAACCACATGGGAAAATATATTTGCAAATAATACCTTGGACAAGCATTTGATCTCTAAAACATATAAAGAGCTCACACAACTCCACTCCAGGAAGACAAACAGACCAGTTAAAAAAAATGGGCAAAGGACCTGAACAGACACTTCTCAAGGAGGACCATAGAGAAGGACCCAGAGACATATGAAAGGATGCTCAGCATCACTAGCTATCAGAGAGATGCAAATTAAAACTACAATGAGATACCACTTCACACCAGTCAGAGTGCCCATCGTAACTAAATCAACAAATAACAGGTGCTGGCAAGGTTGTAGAGAAAAGGGAACCCTAATACACTGTTGGTGGGAATGCAGACTGGTGCAACCACTATGAAAAACAGTATGGATTTCCTCACAAAACTAAAAATGGAACTGTCTTTTGACCTGGCAATTCCACAGTTGGAATTATAAGCTAGAATCCTGAAACACCAATTCAAAAGAACCTATGCACCCAAATGTTCATTGCAGCACAATTTACAACAGCCTAAGTGCCCATCAGTAAATGAGAACATCAAAAAACAATGGTAGATTTATACAATAGAAAGAAAGAAGGAACTCCTACACTTCACTACAGCATGGATGGAACTAGAGAGCACTAAGCTATGTGAAATAAGCCAAGCAGTAACAGAAAAATACCATATGATCTCACTTATAAGTGGAACATAATCAACAAAACAAACAAGCAAAAATAACCTAAGACATTGAAATTAAAAACAAATTGACAGTGACCAGAGGGGAGGTGGGAAGGGATAACGGGGAAGAAAAGAGGGAAGGGCTGTCAGGAACATGTATAAAGAACCCATGGACAAAGCCAAAGTGGGGTAGGATCAAGGGTAGGAGGTGAGGATGGCTGGGGTAGGGGAAAAATGGAGACAACTGTACTTGAACAACAATAAAAAAATAAAGAAAAAAGAAAAAGAAAGAGAGAGAGAACCACAGGTATGGAAAAAATGGCAATGAGTAAGTACCTATCAATAATAACCTTAAATGGGACTTATGCCCAAGATGGAGGCATAGGTAGACACACTGGGCCTCCTTGCACAACCAACAGACGGACAACAACAAATTTAAAAACAAAAAACAATCAGAACTGACAGAAAAATCAAACTGTATAGAAGTCTGACAACCAAGGAGTTAAAGAAGAAACATTCATCCAGACTGGTAAGAGGGGCAGAGACAGACAGCCAGGATGGAGAGGACTCATGGCAAGGCAGTGGCTGGCAGACTGGGCCAGGTGGCAGCTGGCAGAGTGGGCAGTCCCACATTTGTGTGTGGATAAACTGGGAGAAACAACTGGGGAGTGAGACAGACTGAGCAACCCAGGGTCCCAGTGTGGGGAAATAAAGCCTCAAAACCTCTGACCAAAAAACCCTATGAGGATTGTGACATCAGGAGAAACTCCTACCCTCACAGGAGTGTTCACTGGAGAGACCCACTGGGTCCTAGAATGTACACAAAACCACCCACCCAGGGATCAGCACCAGAAGGGCCCAATTTGCTTGTGGGTAGCCCTGGAAGTGACTGAAAGCCAGCAGAGAGTAAACATCCACACTGTTCCTTCTCAAATCCCTCCCCCACTGACAGCATCACAACACAGCGACATGGGTTGCCCAGCAATGGTGAACACCTAAGGCTCTGCCCCTTACTACATAACAGGCACACCAAGACAAAAAAAAAAAAAAAGAATGGCCCAAATGAAAGAACAGATCAAAACTCCACAAAAAATACAACTAAGCAAGGAAGAGATAGCCAACCTATCAGATGCAAGTTCAAAACACTGGTAATCAGGATACTCACAGAATTGGTTGAAATGGTCAAAAAATAGAGGAAAAAATGAAGGCTATGCAAAGTGAAATAAAGGAAAATGTACAAGGGACCAAAAGTGATGGGAAAGCAACCAGGACTCAAATCAATGGTTTAGAGAAGGAAGAAAGAAACATTCAACCAGACCCAAATGAAGAAACAAGAATTCAAAAAAGTGACGAGAGGCTTAGGAACCTCCAGGACAACTTGAAATGTTCCAACATCTGAACCATATAAGTGCCAGAAGTAGAAGAGGAAGAGCAAGAAACTGAAAACTTACCTGAATAAATCATGAAGGAGAACTTTCCAAATCTGACAAAGGAAATAGACTTCCAGGAAGTCCAGGAAGCTCAGAGAATCCCAAAGAAGTATGACCCAAGGAAGCACACACCAAGACATATCACAATTACATTAGTCAAGATTAAAGATAAGGAGAGAATCTTAAAAGCAGCAAGAGAAAAGGAGACAGTTACCTACCAAGGAGTTCCCACAAGACTATCACCTGAATTCTCAAAAGAAACCTTACAGGCAAGAAGGGGCTGGAGAGAAGTATCCAAAGTCATGAAAGGTAAAGACCTACATCCCAGATTACTCTATCCAGCAAAGCTATCATTTAGAATGGAAGGAGATATAAAATGCTTCCCAGATAAGGTCAAGTTGAAGGAGTTCATCATTACCAAGCCCTTATTATATGAAATGTTAAAGGGACTTATCTAAGAAAAAGATAAAAAATATGAACAGTGAAATGACAACAAACTCACAACTATTAACAACTGAACCTAAAAAAAAAACAAGACAAAAACAAAAATGAACTAAGCAAACAACTAGAACAGGAAAGAATCACAGAAATGGAGGTCACATGGAAGGTTATCAGCAGGGGGAGTGGGGGAGAGAGAGGGGAGAAAGGTACGGGGAATAAGTAGTATAAATAGTAGGTAGAATATAGACAGAGGGAGGTTAAGAATAGTATAGGAAATATAGAAGCCAAGGAACTTATATGTATGGCACATGGACATGAACAAAAGGGGAGAATGTGGAAGGGGGCAGGGAAGAAGGGAATAAAGGCGGTAACATGGGACAACTCTAATAGCATAATCAATGAAACATATTTAAAAACTAATAATAGCCTTAAATATAAATGGATCAAATGCTCCAATCAAAAGACATAGGGTAGTTGAGTGGATAATAAAACATAACCTGCATATTTTCTCTCTACAAAAGACTCACCTGAGAAAAGAAGATCTACAGAGAATGAAAGTGAAGTGATGGAAAACATATTCCATGTAAGAGGACATGAAAAAAAAAGCCAGGATACAATAACTAATATCAGAAAAAGTAGATTTGAAAACAAAGCCCATAAAAAGAGATAGAAAATGACACTTTCTAACAATTAAGGGAAGCATCCATCATGAAAATATAACCATTGTAAACATATATGCACCCAATATAGGAGCACCCAAATATATAAGGAAAATCTAGGAAGACTTCAAGGAAGATATAGACAGCAACACACTTACAGTAGGGGATTTTAACACCGCATTATCAACAATGGATAGATTGTCCAAATAATGAATCAGCAAGGATTTTGTGGCACTGAATGATGTTCTCGATCAAATTGACTTAATTGATTTATACAGAAACTTTTACCCCAAAGAAGCAAAATATACATTCTTTCCAAATGCACAGGGAACATTTTCAAAGATGGACCACATGGTAAGAAACAAAACAAGCCTAAACAAATACAAGAAAATTGAAATCATACAGAGCATATTCTCGAATCACAAGGGTCTGAAGCTAGAAACCAACCCCAATGAAAAAAACCCAAAACACTCAAGATCATGGAGATTAAATAGCATGCTATTAAACAATGAATGGGTCAAGAATGAAATTAGGGAAGAAATCAAAAAGTTTCTGGGAACAAATGAAAATGAACTCACAACAACCCAAAGCTTATGGGACATAGCAAAGGCAGTCCTGAGGGGGAAGTTCATAGCGATACAGGTCTACCTAAAAAAGATAGAAACATTTCAAACAAACAACCTAACTCGACATCTACAAGAACTCCAGGAACAACAACAAAGACATCCCAGAGCAAGTAGAAGGAAGGAAATAACCAAGATCAGAGCAGAATTAAATGACATAGAGACTAAAAGCACAATTCTAAGGATCAACGAATCCAGGAGCTTTTTTAAAAAAA
>JAPYXV010002046.1:0-13506 GCA_028533065.1 Trachops cirrhosus | reverse complement strand
GCAAGGCTTTCATTTAGAATGGAAGAGCAGATAAAGTGCTTCTCAGATAAGGTCAAGTTCAAGGAGTTCATCATCACCAAGCCCTTATTGTATGAAATGTTTAAGGGACTTATCTAAGAAAAAGATAAAAAACATGTATAGTAAAATGACAGCAAACTCACAATTATTGGCAACCACACCTGAAACAAAAACAAGAAGAAACTAAGCAAACAACTAGAACAGGAACAGAACCACAGAAATGGAGATCACATGGAGGGTTAGCAACAGGGGAGTGGGAGGAGGAGCGAGGGGGGAAAGGTAGGAAGAATAAGTAGCAATGAAGGTAGATAGAAAATAGGGGGAGGGCAAGAATAGTTGGGGAAATGTAGAAGCTAAAGAACTTATGACACATGGACATGAACTAAAGGGGGGGAATGTGAGTGGGAGAGGGTGTTCAGGATGGAGGGGAATGAAGGGAGGGTAATGGGACAGCTGTAGTAGCATAATCAATAAAATACATTAAAAAATATTTCAGATAAAAAATACATGTGTTAAACCTATATCTCTCCCTTGACATTATCCCATCCAGCCCCAATTCTTTTTTATCTCAGCTTCTTCACTCCCTCCCTCCCTTATTCACTGTTCTCCATTTCCATTCTCATCTCCTTTCAGTTAGTTTAATTATACAAATCAGCACTGCACCCCGTCCGTCCATGCTCTGCCCCTACCTAGCCTCCTCACCTTACCTTCTCTCCCCACTGATTACTCTGTCCCAGCCACCCTGGCCTTACCACCCATGCTCGCTCCTCCCTCAGGATCTCTGCCCTTGGACCCTCCTCCCTCCCCCTCAACTCTGTCTGCTTGGGAGGGACTTTCTCTTCCTTTGTGTTTTAGGATACGTGTCATCTCTTCAGAGAGGCCTTCCCTGACTACCCCATTCAAAGTAAGTCCTCCGTCAGTCTCTTATGGCTTAAAAAAAAAAAAAAAAAAACCTCTACTATGAACTATACAAATAAAAAAGGTACAAAGTATCTCTCTATTCTTTGGAAAGGAGGACATAACCAGAGAAAAGGAAAAACTTCCTGATTAATAGAATTTAGTAAGTCTTGAAATAGATTACCCTGAAACACCAAATTGAGGTTCTTATCTCTCTGATTCTTTTGGTCAGTTACTGTCTGAACACCAGGGATTAGAGAAGATTAATGTCAAGTAGGTCGTCAATTGTTAAAAAGATTTTATGACCTTCAACATATTCCCTGGCAGTATTTACTCAGTGAAAATTATTAGTAACTTCAAACAATTGCTTTTGCATTTGAATTTGATGTTTATAACTTTTGATCCAATAATAATAATTCTTAAGGAGATAATTAGACATGCAAAGACTGGGGGAGTGAATAATCAAGTTATTAATTTCAAAATTAGATATTTTAGCAAAGACATGGCAAATACCTAAATGTCCAATACTAAAGGAATGGTTAACTGAACATTGGTACATTCACACATTGGAATGAAACTGAGCCATTAAAAACTGTCTTTTTAAGGAATGTGGGGAAGAACAAGTAAAAAATGTCTACAAAGAGTTTCTAATAATATGAAAATTTTTCTGATGACTTTTAAGAATAAAAAGGTAGAATTCAAACATACACATCTTACATTCATGTAACCTCAACAGAAATAAACTGACCTGAGGTGTATCCCAACAAAGTGATAGATGCAAAAGAAATATAAACTACAAAAATATCAACAAGTAACCAAGGTCTTTACTAGTGATCTTTCGAAAAAGCAGCAAAAGGGGAATTACACAACAAAACATTCTAAAAACCTCTGAATATAAATCTTTTCCCAAAGTCTCCTTTCCTAATCTCACTTAACCCTTTCTCCATAAACTCCAAAATTGTTCTCTCTCTTTTCACCGTTCTTGGATCTCCTCTCTTTGTTCCTCCCGTTCCTCACACATCCTTTCTCATGTAGACCAATCTAGTCAGTTCTTGGCTTCTGCTATCCACCTTTTATTTTTTTTAAATTCTCACCCACAAATTTTTTTTATTATTGATTTTAGAGAGAGAGGAAGGGAAAAAGAGAACATCAATATGAGAGAAACATTAAACAGCTGCCTTCTGCATGTGCCCTGATGGGGGATCAAATCTACAACTTTTTTGGTGTACAGGATGACACTGCAAACAACTGAGCCACCCAGCCAGGGGCTGCCATCCACCTTTCCCTCATCTTTTTGGCACTTTAACAGTGACCTGGTAGTCATGAAACAAGAAAAAATGTGACAACTGAGGAAGGTTTTTTTGTTTGTTTTTATTTCTTACTAAATAAAAAAACAGCTTTATTATTACTGTACTGCATAACACATTCCTTTTTTCTAAATTATATTTTATTGTTTACACCGCCATCTTGACTGGAAGTCAGGAAGTTTGGATTCCACTTTGTACTACTATCCTATCATGTTTTTAGTAACATTGTTAATTGCTAAGTGGACCCAGAGGAAAAGAGTTTGAAAAAAAAAAAGACGATTTTAAACTATTAATACTATACTCAAAACAATAGAGTTTATTAACTAAAAATTAATCCAAAAAACTTCACAAAATTTAGATCTACACAGTGCGACCAAAATTCATATAAAGTCCAAAAAAGAAAACTTACAATGGAAGCAGCTAAGATTTATAAAACTTTATATAGATAGCTGTGAGGAATCAAAACTGTACTTTATTTTTTAATTTTTTTAAAGATTTTATTATTTTATTTTTAGACAGAGGGGAAGGGAGACAGAAAGAGAGGGAGAGAAACATCAATGTGTGGTTGCCTCTCAGGCACCCCCCACTGGGGACCTGGCCCACAACTCAGGTATGTGCCCTGACTGGGAATCGAACTGGCGACCCTTTGGCTCAGAGGCTGGCACTCAATCCACTGAGCCCCACCAGCCAGGGCAAAATTGTCCTTTAAAACAGTGCTTTTCTGTCCTGGCTACTGTGACTCAGTGGATTGAGCACCAGACTGCAAAGCAAAGGGCGCTGGTTCAACTCCCAGCCAGGGCACATGCCTGGGTTGCAGGTCGGCCCCCAGTGGGGGGGGGGGTGCACTAGGCAACCACACATTGATGTTTTCTCCCTCTCTCCCTTCTTCCCACTATCGCTAAAAATTAAGAAGAAAAAAAAACAGTACTTCTCAAACTATCTGTAGTGAACAACTAATTTTGCTTTTGACCAACCCATTACAGACTCATAATTATATAAGAATATAGCTATAACGTCAAATGCTTTAACATTTCTGAACTTTTACTGATTTTCCACAAATTATTTTGTTTCAAGCAGAAACAAACAGTTCTCAAACTACCACTAGTTCTCAGGCCATACTTTGGGTAGCAATGCTTTAAAATATGCAGTTTAGCCCTGGCCACATGGTGGCTCCATTGGTTGGAGCATCGTCCCCTAGACTGAAGGGTCAGGGGTTGGATTCCTAGTCAGGGCATATACCCAAGTTGCAGGTTAGATCCCCAGTTAGTGTGCATATGAGAAGGCAACTGATTGATGTTTCTCTGTCACACTGATATTTCTTTCTCTCTTTCTTCCTTCCTCTGTAAAAGCAATGAAAAAGTGTCCTCTGGTGAGGATAAAAATAATTATTTAAAGAAAAAATGCAGTAGCCCTGGCTGATGTGGTTCATCAGATTGAGTGCCGGCCTGCAAACCAAGGGGCTCACGGTTCGATTTCCAGTCAGAGCGTATGCCTGGATTGTAGGCCAGGTCCCAGTGGGGGGTGTGTGGAATTCAACCACACACTGATGTTTCTTTCCCTCTCTCTCCCTCCCTTCCCCTCCCCCTAAAAATAAATAAATACAGTCTTTTAAAAAAATGCAGTGCACTGAAAAACATTTAGCCCCAATAAAATGTAATAAAAACTTAAGTTAAAAAAATAATTTACATGAACTGTGAAGAAAAATTATCATAAAATTACCATTTAGAATGGCTATCTTATAAACATGAAATCAAAGTAATTACTATGGAATTAAAACACAGTGTCTAAATTACAACACAAATATATCTCCTCTGATTTTTTTAAAAAGATTTTATTTACTTATTTATTTTAGAGAGAGGAGAAGGGAAGGAGAAAGAGAGGGAGAGAAACATCAGTGTGTGGTGGCCTCTTGAACACCCCCTACTGGGGACCTGGCCTGCAACACAGGCATGTGCCCTGACTGGGAATAGAACTGGGAATGAGAACTCAGCCCGTGCTCAATCCACTAAGCTACACCAACCAGGACTATTTTCTAATAAACTTGTCATTAAAATCAGAAATCAGGCCTGGCTGGTGTAGCTCAGTGGATTGAGCACGGGCTGAGAACCAAAGGGTCACCTGGTTCAATTCCTAGTCAGGGCGCATGCCTGGGTTGTGGGCCAGGTCCCCAGTAGGGGACAAAAGAAAGGCAACTACACACTGATACTTCTCTCTCTCTTTCTCCTTCCTGTCCAAAAATAAATAAAATCTTTAAAAATAAAAATGAGAAAGCTATATTAAAAAAAGAAAATATGTGTAAGGAAAATGTAATATATTCAAAATCCAACACATTGCACAGACAATCCAAAAGAGAATAAAAAATTCAAAGCTTATTCTGTTTTAGAACTAATCTTTCATCTTACATTTAAAATATTGAGATGTCACTGACTCTAAGAATTTCAAAGAGTTGAAATTAAAATATTTAAAAAGAAAGCCTCTATAAAGATCAGACTGGAAAAGATGAGAAGTAGATCTAGTGATATATCCACAAAAGTGAAAGTTAAATATACTTCCACTCAGTAAAGTGGATGAAGTCAGCAAAAAATGGGTGGTTTCTGTGATATCTAAATCACCAAAGTTGCTTTGATGTATGAAAACTTTCACTTAACATCCCTGTCAAAAACACACATAGGATTTCTGGTTCTGGCCACATCAGTGTATTTTCTATCAGATAAAACCTTCCCACCATGGCCAGGTAGCTCAGTTGGTTAGAGAACTGACCCAATACACCAAGGTTGTGGGTTCAATCCTGGTCAGGGTACATACAAGAATCAACCAATGAATGCATAAATAAGTGGAACAACAAATCAATGCTTCTCTCTCCCTCTCTCCCCTTCCTCTCTCTAAAAAAAAATCAATTAAAAAATTAAGAAAAAAACCTTCCTACCAAAAATAACTATATAACTATATAAACAATGTAAAAGTGAATACAATATATACAACCATCTGAAGGCACTGTAAGAACCACTACAGAGAAGATTTGAGGAGTTATGATTCTTTTCTTTCTTTAATACTTTTAAAAAAAGATTTTATTTATTTATTTTTAGAGACAGGGGACAGGAAAGAGAAAGAAAAGGAGAGAAACATCAATGTCTGGTTGTCTCTCATCAGCCCTCCACTGGGGACCTGGCCTCCAACACGGGCATGTGCCCTGATTGGGAATAGAACTGGCAACCTTTTGGTTTGCAGGCCTGCGCTCAATCCACGGAGCTACACCAGCCACGGCTCTTCTTTTTTTAATCCTTACCTGAGAATACTTTTTCATTGCTTTTTAGAGAGAGAGGCAAGGGGAGGGAGAGAGACAGAGTGAAAGAGAGAGAAACAGCAATATGAGAGACACAGTGATTGGTTCCCTCTCGTAGGTTTCCCGACCAGGGATTGAGCCCACAACCCAGATATGTGCCCTGACTGCGAATCAAACCCACAAATCTTTTGGGTATTTGAGACAGTGCTCCACCCAAATGAGTGACATGGCCAGGGCAAGGAGTTGTGATTCTTTATAGAAAGGAAGCACATGAGAACCCAAGCTGAAAGCATCAGTCTTCCTTAGCTAAGAAACTATAGAGATTTAGGGCTGCCAAAGGGGCTGAGATTGAGGGATAAATTCTGGAAAGGCGGAAACCAAGAAAAAATGATCCCCAAGAAGGCTCTGTTCAAATTCATCGTAAGACTCTCTGGTTGATATTTAAACTATGCACGCATAGAGTGAAACTCCACAAAACCCAGCAGGAGAAAGTAGCTAAGTGGCTAAAATCCAAATGTATAGCATAAAACCTAACCTTGGCAGAATTGAGGTGATCTTCCAAAAATTATTTGCCTGCCAGAAGGAAACATAACCCTCTCCTGAGGAATATAAAAACTGAAAGCCTCTAGAATTTTTCATCCACAATGTCAAGATTCAATAAAAAACTATAACATGCTAAAACAGAACCAAAATGCCAAAACAAGGAGACAGGGAGAAGACAATAAAAAGAAAACTACAGGTGAGTCAGATATTTGACAGAATTTTAAAATAATTATGATTAATATATTCAAGAAAAGGTGGGCAATTTTACCAGAGGTATAGAATCCATAGTACTAAACTGGCATGAAAATTTAACAAGTGGGCTCTCTCTGGACCACACTCACACCTTTCTTCCCCCACAGCTGTGCATCTCCTAAACGCTCAGGATCCCCAGAAGATTTGCAACCAGGGCAGCAATGGGCGGCAGCAGCTCATCCTGGGCTTACCCCCTGAACCTGTCTCCAAGGTCCCTTTCTCTAACTTTTTAGTCAGTTAACAGCAGCCCTTCCTTGGCCCACTTCTTTCCTACAGTGTTTCTAGAGAGCCAAAGCAGAGTACCGCCTAGGCTCTCTTCCTGCTTCGTTCAGCCTACGCCCTTCCTTTGTTTCGCTGTTCCCAGTTTTAATAAACATACTTTCAAACTCACCTGGACTGGTGTTGAGATAATTTCCTGCACAGAATCAAGAATTCACACACAGCCCTGGCCAGGTTGTTCAATTGATTGGAACGCTGTCCTGTACACTGCAACACTGCAGATTCGATTCCTGGTCAGGGCACATACCTAGGTTGTGAATTCTATCCCTGGTTGGAGCACATACAGGAGGGAACCAACTGATGTTTCCCTCTCACTTCCTTGTTCCTCCCTCCCTCCCTCTCTCCCTCCCTCTCTCTCTAATAAACATATCCTCAAGTGAGGATTAAAAAAAAAAGAATCCTAACCCTAACCATTCTGAGGCAGACCTGTTCTGGGTCTGGTTCCTTTCCAGTGACAGCTGGGCCAGACAGCTCTGGTAAGGTTATCTCACAGGGCAGTGGAGGGGGGACACAACCCAGGCATGTGCAATAAATTAGACCACAGCAAAATAGAGAATTAATATACTGGACTATAGAATAACAGAAACTGAAGCATGAAGAAAAAATAATTATACAGAAAAGACATAATACATATGGGACACAGTAACAAGATGTAAAATACAGTTAACTGGAATGCCAGGAGAAAAGGAGAATTGAACAGAAGTAGTATCTAACAGCCCTGGCTGGTGTGGCTCAGTGGACTGAAAGCCAGACTGTGTACCAAAAGGTCATAGGTTTGATTCCCAGCCAGGGCACATGCCTGGGTTGCAGACCCAATCCCCAGTAGGGGGTGTGCAAGAGGCAACCACACATTGATGCCTCTCTCCCTCTCATTCTCCTTCCCTTCATCTCTCTCTAAAATAAATAAAATCTTTTAAAAAGAAAACAAGAAGTAGTATCTAATAAATAGTGACAGGATGAATGGGTAAGGAAATATGATACATACATACTACCGTGGAATATTACTCAGCCATAAAAAAGGACGAAATCTTGCCATCTGTGACAACACGGATGTACCTAAAGGGTAGTAAGCTAAGTGAACTAAGTCAGACAGAGAGAGACAAATAATATATGATTTCACTTATTTGTGGAAACTAAAAATCAAAATAAATGAATAAACAAAACAGAAAGAAACTAATAGATACAAAGAACAAATTGGTGGTTGCCAGATGGGAGGGCATTGGGTGAAAAGGTGAAGGGATTAAGATGTTCAAATTGCCAATGATAAAAATGGTCATGGGTATGTAAAGTACAGCATAGGGAGGAACATAGTCAATAATACTGTAATATCTGTGTATGGTGTCAGATGGGTACTAGACTTATTAAGGTAATCGCTTTGTAAGTTATATAAATGTCTAATTGCTATGTTGTACACCTGAAACTAGTATAATATTGTATGTTAACAGTTATTGGGAAAAAAAACAGGAAAGGGAAAAAGTAACAAAGTCCAAGCCCCTCTCCATGAAACAAAAAAAAGTACTGGAACAACTGAGGTCTTGCTTCCTGGCAAGTGTCATCAGTTTGGCTCAAATAAATTCATAAAAATTCTCTAAATAAAGAAAAAGGAAAAGTAAAAAAAGAAATTTTTAAACTGATGAAAAGTATCAAATCACAGATTCAAGGAACTCTACAAACCCTAACCAAATAAAAAGAGAAAACCAAACCATACACATAATAATCAAAATGCTAAAAACCAAAACAGACAAAATATTAGAAGCAGCCAAAGGAAAAAAGACACATCACCAAAATAACAAAACTGATAGCCAACATTACAATAAAAACAATGGAAACCACACTTGTACTTGTGTAAAGTACAGGATAGGTAATAGAGTCAATAATAGAGTCAACAATGTATGGTGCCAGGTAAGTACTTAAAATATCATGGGGAACACTTTATAAAGTATATGACTGCCTAGGCACTATGCTATACACCTGAAACTAATACAAAATAATAGTGAATGTAAAATGTAATTGAAAAATAAAAAATAAACAAAAACCAGAATAAAACATAATGCACCTAAAAGAACAAGAGGAGACCACCTGGGCAGCTCAGCTACTTGGAGCATCATCCCAGTATGTCAAGGTTGCAGGTTTGGTCCCCAGTAAGGACACATGGAAGGGGCAACCTTCATGAACAGGTGAAACAACAAATCAATGTCTCTCTCTCTAAAGTAAATTTAAAAAATAAAATTAAATTTAAAAAAAATGAAATAAAAATTAAAGTGCTAAGGCAAAAAAGTTCAATCTAAAAGTCTATACCCAGTAAAAACGGAGGCAAAACTAAGATTATTTCACATACACATACACACACACACAAAGAAAAAAATCTGAGATAAATCATTGACAGGAGACCAGATCTACACAAAATACCAAAGAAAATTCTTGCAGATGAAAAAAAATTACCTCAAAAATACAAGAAAAAATTTATCTCAAATGAGGCAAAGAACTTCAGGATAAATCAAGAGCACAAGAAAGGTTAATTATGTGATTAACAGAAATGAATACTGACTGGTAAAATAGTAATAACAATGTCTTTTAGGGTTTTAAAACATATGAGGAAGTAAAATATAACATCAATAGTACAAAAGGCAGCCCTGGCTGGTGTGGCTCAGTGGCTCAGTGTGGCCAGCCTGCAAAGCAAAGGGTTGCCAGTTTCATTCCCAGTCAGAGCACATACCTGGGCTGCAGGCCAGGTCCCCAGTAGGGGGCGCACAAGAGGAAACCACACACTGATGTTTCTCTCCCTCTTCCTCCCTCCCTTACCCTCTCTTTAAAATTAAATAAATTAAACCTTTTAAAATAAATAAATAAAAAGACACACAAAAGACTGAAAACAAAAGAATATAAACCTTTATAACATGTATACACTAACATCAGATACAAAAAAGACTTTAAGGCAAGAAGATAAAGACGGATAAGGAATATTTCATGCTAAATGAAGTCAATTCAACACAAATATATAGTTCTAAATTTGTATGTATCTGATAATACAGTTTAAATACATAAAACAAAAGTTGACAGGAAAAGAAAAGGAGTGAAAGCCACAATCACAATTGGAGATTTTAACAAATATCAATTAATAATATCACAGCAGGCAAAGAAATCAGTAAGGGCATAAAAGAGCTGAACAATGTAATTAACAAACTTGAACTTACAGACATATATAGAACATTATACTTGACCTAAATGACATATTTAGAACACCCACAAAATACATATTCTGTTTAAGGGCACACAAAACAGACCATAGGCTAATAAACAAGACTCAACAATGGTCAAAGGTCAGGAGTCATATAGAGTATGTTCTTTGACCACAATGGAACTAAACTAGAAATCAGTAAATACATTTAACTAGAAAGATCCTCAGATGTTTGGAAATTAAGCAACATATCTCTAAAGAATCCACCACTCAAAGAAGAAATCGTAATATATTAGAAACAATGCATTAAAGGAGTGAAAACAAAAATATGACACATCAAAACTTGCAGAATGCATCTAGAGCAATGCTTAGTGGGAAAGTTACAACTTTCTAATATGTACATATTAGAAATTTGTTTTTAAAATATTGAAAATGTTACAAGAAGCTAGAAAAGAACAAATCAAACCC
Organism: Trachops cirrhosus; assembly: GCA_028533065.1. NCBI lineage: Eukaryota > Metazoa > Chordata > Mammalia > Chiroptera > Phyllostomidae > Trachops > Trachops cirrhosus. The sequence goes on along the minus strand of JAPYXV010002046.1, from coordinate 3,281 downwards.
AAGGTAAATTTTAGAAACAAAATAATAAGAACAGAAATCAATGAAATATAAAACATATTAAATAGGAAAAAAAGTCAAGAAAGCCAGGAGTTGGTTCTTTGAAAAGATTAATAAAATTGATATCTCTAGCCAAACATCAACAAAATAACCATACTGTAAACAACTTTATATCCAATTTGATAGAGAAAATGTACAAATTCCTTGAAAAACACAACTTACCAAGACAGACAAAAATAGGAAATCTGAATAGTACTATAATTATTAAATAATTTAAAGGATATATAAAAAATAATAATTGAATCCATAATTTAAAAACCTTTTGACAAATTAAACTCCAACCTAGATATAGCTTCCTTGGGTAATTTTGACAAAACATTTATGGAAGAAATACCAGTCTTACAATAAACAACAATGTAAAACTCCCAAACTCATTTTATAAGTCCAGTTTTATAAACTCATTTTATATCCCTGATATCAACACATGAAAGGAACATCACAGCACTGGCAGGGTAGCTCAGTTGGTGAGAGGGTGTCTCTGTAAGTCAAGGTTGTGCGGTGATGCCCAGTCAGGGCACACGCAAGAATCAACCAATGAGAGCATAAATAAGTGGGACAACAAATCGATGTTTCTCTGTTTCTCTCCCTCCCTCTCTCTCTCTAAAATCAATTTTTTTTAAAAAAAGACATCATAAGACAGGAAAATTACATGCTGCCTTTGAGCCCAACTCAGGCTCAGGCCGCGGCACCACAGCATGTGCTTGAGCATAAAACTGGGACTGTCTGCTCCTCATCCACGGCCCCTTTAACCACGAGTGACAAGGCAGCACAAAACAAGAAAAAGGAAAATTATAGCAAATATTTCTCATAAACAAAGACACGACAACCTTAAACAATATATGAGGCAATGGAATCAAAGAGTATGGAGAAAGTCTAATACATCATGACCAAATAGGTTTATCCCAAAATTTAAGTTTTCTTTAACATTCAAAATCCAATCAAAGCATGTTATGAGAAATATGTACCTAAAACCAGTTTTAAATTATGTACAGCTAAAACTGATAAAACTAAAAAAAAAACCAACACAATCCACAATTAAAGCTGGAGACTTAAATATTCCTTTTTTTGACTCCTTTATAAAAAATTTAGTAAAAATAGAGAAGATTTGGACAATGCTATCACCAACTTGACCTAATTGACACTTACAGAGCAGTATCCCTCAAAACAATACATATTCTTTTCTAATAGAAATAAAAGAACTGTCAATAAAAAATTATATTCTGGGCCATAAGACAAACTTCAATAAATATAAAAGGACTGAAATTATACAAAGTATGGTCTGAATAGAAGGCAATTAAATTAGGGATCAGAAACAAAAAAGTAGCTGGAAAATCTCCAAATATTTTGAAATGAAACAACACACTTCTAAATAAGATATCCCAAGGGAAAGTAGAAAATACAGTCAACCCAAGTTCATAAATTATAACATCAGAATCTGTGGTCTTGGCAGAGTAGCTCAGCTAGAGCATCATTCTGATACGCCAAGGCTGCAGATTTGATCCCAGGTCAGGGCACACACAAGAATCAACCAATGAATCCATAAGTAAGTGGAGCAACAGATCAGTATTTCTCTCTCCTTTTCTCTCTCTTTTTCCTCCCCTTCCTCTCTAAAAATCAATTTTCATTTCTTTTTACATTGTAGGGCATAACTAACACAATGCTTAAAGAGAAATTGATAAATTAGACACTATTATTAAAAAATAATAAGTTTCAAATCAGTGATCTAAGCTTCTACTTTAAGAAACTAGAAAAAGACCAACTTAAACCAAAAGGAGGAGACAGGAGAAAATAATAGACAACAGCAAAAATCAATGAAACATAAAACACAATAGAGAAATTAATGAAACTAAAAGGTTATCTTTTGAAAATATCAATACTGAAAAACCACTAGCAGAATAATTAAAAGATACAAAGTACCAGCATCAGAAATAAAAGAACACACTTCCGGCCAAGATGGAGGTGTAGGGAGACACACCGTGCCTCCTCACACAACCAAAATAAGGTCACCAACAATTTAGAAACAAGATAACAACCAGATCTGACAGAAAATTGAACTGTATGGAAGTCAGACAACCAAGGAGTGAAAACAGACATATTCATCCAGATCAGTAGGAGGAGCAGAGCCAGGCGGAGAGGGGTCACGGCACAAAAAGCACTGGCACCGGGCGCGAAAGGCATCCTGGGTGCAAGACCACAGCAGGTGGCTGGCAGACCCTGGGAGACGGCTACTGTGAAGGGAGTCACTGTGCACAAGGCGCCTGGTTGTCCAGGCGATCCCACATTCGCACGCAGATAAACCAGGTGAAATTGGGCAGTGGGACAGACCGCGCAACCCAGGGTCCCAGAGCTGAGAAACAGAACCTCGGGACACTGATTGAAAACACCTGTGGGGGTTGAGGCACAAAGAAAGACTCCCAGCCTCACAGGAGAGTGCGTTGGAGAGACCCATGGGGTTCTAGAATGTGCACAAGCCCACCCACATGGGAATCAGCACCAAAAAGGCCCAGTTAGCTTGGAGGAAGCTGCAGAAGGGACTGAAACCAGACAGAGCGAGGAGCAAGCACTATTGTTCCATCTCAGACCCCACCACCACATACAGCATCGCAACCCAGAGACTGGGTTGCCCTGCCCTGGTGAACACCTAAGGCTCCGCCCCTCACTACCCAACAGGCAAGACAAGAAAAAAAAAGGCCCGAGTGGTACAGATCGAAGCTCCAGAGCAAATAAAACTAAGCAGCCAAGAGATAGCCAACCTCTCAGGTGCACAGTTCAAAGCACTGGTGATCAGGATGCTCAGAGAATTGGTTGAATTTGGTTGCAAATTAGATGAAAAAATGAAGGCTACAATAAGTGAAATGAAGGAAAATGCACAGGGAACCAACCAATATGATGGGAAGGAAACTGGGACTCAAATCAATGGAGTGGACCAGAAAGAAGAAATAAACATTCAACCAGAACAGAATAAAGACACAAGAATTCAAAAAAATGAGGAGAGGCTTAGGAACCTCCAGGACATCTTTAAACGTTCCAACATCCGAATTATAAGGGTACCAGAAGGGGAAGAGGAAGAGCAACAAGAGGAAAAGTTATTTGAACAAATAATAAAGGAGAACTTCCCCAATCTGGCAAAGGAAATAGACTTCCAGGAAGTCCAGGAAGTTCAGAGAGTCCCAAAGAAGTTGGACCCAAGGAGGAACACACCAAGGCACATCAGAATTACACTA
>JAPYXV010002045.1:0-13506 GCA_028533065.1 Trachops cirrhosus | reverse complement strand
TCACCTGGTTCTCCATGCCTGAAGAAGTCACAGCAAAGTTGCAGCAAAATCAAGACCATATTAACTGTGTTTTTTGGTTGGAAATGTGTTGTCCATCATGAGTAGGCCTCTCCAGGCCAAGCATTATCAAGGAGTACTACCTCAATGTTCTCTCTCAGTTGAGAGATGCAATATGATGAAAACAGCCTCAGCTATGGGCAACTGGTGATTGGCAGATTCATCACAATGTGCCCACTCATGCATCATGTCTCATGCAGAGTTTTTTGGTGAAACATCACAGCACCCAGGTGACTCAGCCCTCCTACAGCCCAGATTTGGTGCCTGTGACTTCTGGCTTTTCCCAAAATTAAAATGACCTTTGAAATGGAAGAGATTTCAAACTGTCAATAAGACTCAGGAAAATACAACAGGGCAGCTGATGGCAATTCCAACAAAGGATTTTGCAGAGTGTTTTGAACAGTGGAAGAGACACTGGGAGAACTGTGTGAGGTCCTAAGGTACTTACTTTGAAGGGTACTGAGGCATCATTGTTTTATGTACAATGTTTCTTGTATCTTATATCTTCTTCAATAAATGTCTCTATTTTTCATATTATATGGCTGGATACTGGATGAACAGACCTCATATTATAGAATTATACACTTGAAACCTATATAATTTTATTAACCAATGTCCCCCAAGTAAATTTAATAAAAATTTAAAAATCTAAGCTATAACAAAATTTAGATACATTTATATTTTATACTTCATTTATTTTAGAAACTTATCTAGATTACTATTTCATATAATTTAGAAAATTTTCTTCAAGTATATTTCAAAAAATGGGTCATTTTCTTTAACTAAAAACCAAAAACAAATAAATTTCTGGTTTAAAATAGTAAAAGTCTTATTGTATGCTTCTATTTTCCCACCATAATATAAAAGCTTCTTGAGAATTGTGTTCACTTGTATTTGTAAATTAACATTTATTCCAAAATAAAGCATTATTCATTATTACTCAAAGTCATCTTAGTTCTATTTTGCCATCTGGGTCTTCACATGTGACTAAAGGTATGAAAGAAATATTTAAGAATATAGAAAATAAATGTTGCAAAGCTTATTTTACAAGGCTGTAAAATTACATCTGATTTGGTACCAAAAGATACATTTCAGTTAATTTTTACTTTGTGTGTAGTTTTCTGAAAATCTTCTGTAAGAATCATATAAAAGTCTATGAAACATCAACTTATAACCATGGATACTGCACAAATTTTATGATATTAGATTTATATTCTAGAGGACAGAAAATAATGCATCTTCCTCCCTCTTCTCAGTCTTCTCCATTCATGTCTATGCACAACATATTTGCACCAGTATCCATTCTCAAGACAATCTTACTCTTTATGCATGATGAAATTATACAAAGCAGTTACATGGCTTGTATAACAAGTAACTTTTTTGGATAAAATTAAATCTGATATAACCTCATGATTTACTGAAAGTATTTGCTTTCAGATGAAACTTTGATATATACAAACAAGAATTGAAAAAATTAGCTAGTACTTATGTCTTCCATATTTTAACCATAAAATAAATACAAACAAAACTACAAAATCAATATGTTCCAAAATAAAAATATTAAAGTAGTCAGTGAAGTTTTACTACCAAACATCCATCAGTTATGTTAGGTTTAAAAACATAGAGTTTAATTTTACATTTCTGAAGTCACTGAAAAACTTTTAGTGCATGGAGGGGCTCTGCCTGCAGAGGCCCTGCCATCTGCCATGGATGAGAATAAGTCTACTAAGACATGATCTGCTTGGGGAGGAAAGTTGGCCAATCTCTCAAAGGAGTAGGGCTAGGAGCCTTTTCCTCAATGGACTTTTATTGGGTTCAATTTGCCCAGGAAGACAGGTAAAGTTCATCAATCACTGTCAGGCAGTAAGTGATCAAATAATAGATAACATACGAAGAACTATGAGGGCTTATTCTGAGTCAGGGTCAGTTAGCTGAAGAGCTATAAAACTTTGGGAAACAAACTCATTTCATGCTTGGACCCTTATCAGAAAACTGAGGGCATTCTTAGCAAAGCAGGTTTCACAGGATTTTATGTATTCTTTCTTAGGTCCGATCACCCCCGGGGAACCTGCCCTTTCCAGCACAGGGTGCACCACCCTCTGTCATTGTTTCAGGTTTAAGTCAGGCATGGGAAGTGAGGCAGCCAAGAGATTAGGAGACTTCTCACAGACAGAATGAGGACTCAGGCTATGTCAAAGCCGAGGGGCAAGGGTCCATCACCCCCTTTTCCTATAGCCCACCCAGGGCCTTTCCTGAGGGCCCCTCTGTGACCGTGCCTATCTTAGGTCATCCCTCCCTTTAGGAATCTTACCTGTCATTGGCTAACTAGTCATCTGCTTGGGGCCAAGCAGAGTGAAGTAAAAAGGGCAGAGGCAGTGCCCTGCCAGGGAGATGGGCTTTGTCTCCTTAGTGGCTTATGGTCCCAAGGTCTCTCACTCAGCCTTAGCCATGGAGGGTTATAGCTTCTAAAACCAGGCAGGGCAGTTCCCATCCTTAGTGGTATATAGCACCATGACATCCTGTGGCCTTCCTTTGCACAAGCAAGATGGTGACAATAATGCTAAAAGAGACACTGAAATCATATACCATTATTCTGTCATGTTCAAGTAGCTCTGAATATATGCATAGTTTTAGAATACCATTAATATAAAAACAAAATATTTGAAATCATTTAGAAATCAAGGTACCTAAGATATATTTGAAAAGGACACATTATAGGTTTAAGGTCTAGATATTCTTGGGAACCTTGGTTGTTTCCTAAAAACTTGTTGTGACTAGGCAGGAGCAAAAAACTGTTTCAGAAAAGATAGATGCTTTGTTGATGGGCCAGACTGAGTTCAAATGAATTAGAAGTTGGAACACTGGAAGTAAAGTAAGTAGGCATTTTCTTACTTAAGCTGATGCTGGATTGTCGCAAATACATTTGCATCTAGTCCTCATTTCATGTTGTTAACACATTTAAAAAGAAAAGTATTTTATTATAACATTTCAGTGAGGTATAAATGTATATTTCTATTTGAGGGCTAAGTTTCTACCAGAATTGTACTCTTTCTGTATATGTGTGTCTGGGAAGGAATGTGATGGGCAGAGGAAAACATACACCTTTCCTTTTTCTCTCGATTTTGTTTGCTTTATACAACTAGTTAAAAAAAAGGAAATCACTGAAATTAAGGCATATGCAACTTAGTAGCTTTGTTATGAAACCATGAGGCCTGACAACTGTGCCTCAGATTTGCTTATTTATCAACCTATCTCTCTATTCCTGCCTCTTCAAAACTGTTGACTGGAATTAGTTGAATCAAGGAAATTTAACCTTATCTAACATTTTCTAAAAGAGGCCCCAGTGTGCTCCATCAGCCCAGGGCCAGAAAGGGTGGGATTAGTCTAGACTGTCATTAAGATAAACATGTATATTTTTGATCTATTGAATAGATCTATAGCATATACACAGAAAACATGTTGCTATCTACACATCAAGTGAAAACATGGACCATAAAAGCAACAGAGAGGGACAAGCCTGGGTCCTAGGGAGGCTGCAAGGTAAGGACAAGGCTGACAGCCTATGATATAGAGGCCTTCATGGGAAAGTGACGCAGGAATGGCTCTGCCACCTATGTCTTGGTGCCACCAATGCAGTTTTTCTCTTGTTTTCTTTCCCTGTACCCAACACTTCTCTGGCCATATGAAGAAGCATATTTTTCTATCATTGTTGGTACAGAAACATTTGGGTATAATGTGATTACATATGTAGAATATTTACATTTATGTAGCTATATACAGATATAACTTGTATCCCCAAATTTAAGCTCTTGATTAAAATCACTTCGATTTGTAATCGAAGAGCATCGTTGTTCTGAAGCTGTCAGGTTTTGAAGAGGAATAGTTTTCTTTTTTGTATTTCATTCTTTCTCTCTGCCTTCTCATGCCTCTTTTGCTTTTCTCCCATATCTACCCAACAGTCAATCCTAATAGTGCCTCTCATCAACCTTCACTTTTAAATAGTCATTCTATTAGAAAATTCTTCACCTTTTTTGGTTAAATATAAACTAAATACAGATGGGTCTTCTACAACTCAGGGCACATGTCTACCTGACTAAACTTAATATACATGCATGTGCCACACACTGTCCCCACTCCGGTCAGTGGCAGACATGAGGCAGATGTGCTTCTAGTCTTTGCCCACACTATCTGCTGCTGCCAACCTTTCAAATGCCTCTAGAGGCCAAGGATTGAGTAAGAAGAGAAGTGAAAAGAACCTCTATATGTATATTTTTAAAAGTAAAAACTAAGGAAAGTGAATTGATTTGTTTTAGAAAATAGACAAGTTTCAGAAATGGAAGGGTTGAATCCATTTATGAAGACTTGACTATAATAAAGAACCTACATTTATTAGTAGAGAACTGGATTATCAGATTATCCTACAAAATACCTCAGAGTAAAAGATAAATGAGAACCTCCGAAGGCATTCTCAAAATGCTCTTTCATCAGGAATAAGTAACAATTTTAAGATTCTCTAGATTGAAAAAGAATAAGAAACTACAGGTGATAATAGATTTCAGCCAGCAGTCTGATATAATCTAAGTATTAATAATAGGCTATATTTTCTTTAAGAGAAGGACAATCATGTTATCAAAAAAACCCAGGTGATTTATACTGTTATATAATATTCATACTGTATTAGAGAATTTTAATTGAATCCTTAATAGCTTTTGGAAGAGAGAGCTCAAACTGTACTGGTCCAGTATGAAATGCAGAATTTAGCAGAAGAGTTAATGTGCATTAATGAATTAATCGAACCATCAAGTATCTAAATATGGCAATGCTTAAAGGATCTGGGGTTAAGAGGGCAGACTGAGAACATCCAGCATGAGCAGTCTCACCCCCTGTACCAAATCCTATTATATATATATTGCTCAAAACTGACATGACTACTCTTAGTGGTTCAGAGAATGGGAGAAATAGAAATCCATAATGATTGTATGTGCTTCACAGTATGGCCTGCACAACTGAACACATTCCAGACTATCTCACTGTACTGACACAGGAGGTTGCAACTACTTTGCACATAACCATAATGGGAGAATCCATAAACAGAGGGACATCCAGAGGCATAATAAGGGTAATCTGGAGATTGAGTTGAGAAACTCAATTCCAGAAACCAGAAATAGGTATCCCTCCACATCATCTCCTAAGTGCAAAGCCAAGCAGGAGTATCTGGGGTATTTTACTCTGAGCAGGATGTTTATTATGGCAGTTTGGGAAAGTGAGACAAGGCAGTGATCTAGTTGCACATCCTGTCTAAACAAACCTTCACCCTATAAAACTGTGGACCACAACACGGCAAGTAGTTCCCACCCTGCCATAGGCTGGCTGTTCGAGTTTACCAGAGTCAAAAAGCCTCAAATGCAAACCTAACTACAAAATATAAAGTCACCCAAAATTTGAGAAATATCATCATTATGAAATATCAATGACAATAAGTGTGAATAATAAGTGATGTGAATGGTTTAAACTCACCTAAATTTTTAAACTAACAATTATATTCGATTTATTTGTACAACACACAATAAAATGTTTGCCTATTTCAAGTTAAAAATCACTTTCACCCTCTATTTTTCCTTTATAAGGAAACCTCTAAAGAGAAAATACTGTTTCTGGAACTTTGGTTGTTGCAGTGTATGCCAAGGTCATTGGCTGCATGTGGCACCGCACACCGTGGGGGAAGGTGTTCCGCTCAGACCATGACAGCTTGAATTCGATGCAGAGCATTTGCAACTCACCTCCTAAGTCCTGGACAGAGGTGCCCCATGGTGCTGTGCTTTCCAAGCAGGTTAGGAAGGTTGCTGCACTCTTAGAGGGTGGAGACAGTGTCCCTCCACCATGTTTACAAGGACCTCATAGAGACACCACCACAGGGAGGGTGGAGGGCAAACTGGAAGGTTCTAAACTCTCCTAAATTGTAGAGACACTCACTCCGGGCTTATAATATATTTAGTTAATTGATGATTATAAGAGATGTAGCCAAAGCAAACAGGAGTATTGAAAATAATGTAATGGAGAAGCTGGGTTATACCTGATGAAAATAAATGTTATTTATATCTGATGTCTTCATAAAAATCCCTCAGAAGAAGGGGAAAGGACTAGTCAAAGAACATGTACAAATGACCCATGGACAGGACAACAGTATGAGGATTACCTGTGGGAGCAGGGTTGGGCTGGCAGAGGAGGACAAAGGGGAAAACTTGGGACAACTGTAATATAATAATAAAAAAGTAAAAAAAAAAATAAAAATAGGAGCGTAAAATAGGCAAGACAGAAAAGAGAAGATTGTATAGAGGTATCTAACAATTTTTGAAATGTAGAAAGCAGGGAGAAACAGATTTTAGAAGTGTAAGGAGCAAGGAAAACTTAGACCATGAGAAAACAGGAACTGGTTAAGTCCCAGGGTACAGGAGGTTACTGAAGGAACATCTTGCCCTCCCGCCTTGTGCAAGAACAAAGGATTGTAAAACAGATGCAACCTAACATGTTTGGTTTGTAAAGCTACCACTGTTGAGCCAATGCCCAACCCTGTTCCCGCCTACGGACTTTGTAAGCGAATAGCTAACTGCCACGTCTGCTTCTCTATAACGCTTGCTTGCCTGCCCATATATAAGGACTCAGATGTAAGCGCTCGGCGCGACTCTCGTCAGCAGCCCTTGAGGGTACCGTGTCTCTGGACACTTTGAGAGTCCGCCCCTGCACAGGTAAAACTTGGCCAATAAAGTAACATCTTTGAAACCCTGAAAAGTCTCCAGCATCTGTTCTCACGGTTGCTGAATGCAACAGAAGAATTAAGAAAAGTGAACATCAAATAAATCAGAGGGTAGTACTAATGAGAAGTAAGCCAACTGATATAGAATAACATCCCCAAAAGCTCAGGAGTTGCAGATAAGAGACACTATGTAAGGCAGGACTAGAAACAAAGAAATAACAGAAAATTGAGTGAGGAGAAGTATAAGAAGTCTATCATCCATGAAAATTTTTCAGAACTGATTAAAATTCCTAACCAACATTTTTAAGAAGGTCAGTGAATCTCAAACTAAGTAAATGCAGATATCCCTTTGGGAGAAATTTTATCCTTCCCTTTACCTCCTGCAGTAAAGCTGCTGACTTAATGCGGCCCTTGATTCACAGAGGCTTGGTGCACTGGTGATTCAGCAAGGCTAAAATCCAATGGCGTCCAGGGGAATTCAACATCCTGTGGGAATTGGGATTCAGAGGAATAGCACAGGAAATTCTGATCCTCGGGTTACTGTTATAACTGTGAGAAAAAGTCCTGTATCTCTGAGTCAGGAATATTGTGTCTTCTACCAACATTCATGAAACCATGCCAGCCTAACATGCTAGCCACGACATGAAGACAACCAAAGTTTTCTTCAATGAAGGACTGGGTAAAGAAGTTGTGGTACATATATACAATGGAATACTATTCAGCCATAAGAAAAAATGAAATAATGTCATTTTGCAACAATGAATGGACCTTGAGAATATTATGCTAAGCAAAATAAGTCAGAAAAAGCTAAGAACCATATGCTATCGCTCATATGTGGGATATAAAACTGAAACTCATAGACACACACAACAATAGGGTGGTTACCAGAGGGAAGAGTGTGGGAGAGTGGTGGGGGTAAAGGGAGCCAAATATATGGCAATGGATGATGATTTGACTTTGACGTTGGGCACATAATGTAATATACACACCATATATCATAGAAATGTATGCTTGAGACCTATATTACCAATGTCCCCCAATAGATTTAATAAAAATTTTTGAAGAAGTCAATATACAACTTAAAAGGAATTTTTAAATAAATTATGATAAACAGACCACATATCACATTTATGGAATGTAGCTAAAGCAATGTTTTCAAGACATTTGGTCTTAAATAGATGTATTAAAGAAAGAAAGAAGTAGAAAAGCAGTATTTTCAACTTCAGTGGGGAAATACTGAGACAAATGTAATTGAATAACAATAAAAAATAAATAAAAATTTAAAAATAAAATAAATAAAATTTGACTATAAAAATTAAAAAGATGTTCAGAAACAATAAATAAAATCTAAGGAAATAGAACAAATAAATATAATTACATAAATTTATGATATAGACAAAATAAAGAGAATAAACAAAGCCAAAAATTGTTTTTATGCAAAAAAATTAATAAAACTAATGAAACCCTTAGCATAACTGATCTTTTTTAAAAATTACAAATTATCAATATTGATATGAAAAGTAAACATTACACATAGATTCTCCAGACTTTTAAAGGAAATAAGAGTATACAATGAACATTAATAAAGTCAATAATTCTCAAGTAATAGATGAAATCTTTACTAAAAAAATAACTTACCAAGATGATAAACAAAATAGAAAATCTAAATAATTCTATACATACTGAAGAAGTTGAACTTGTATTTAAAATTCTTTGTCAATTAAAAAAAATTCAAAAGTACTTGGCTTCAGCAGTTGATTTATTCCAGGAATTTAAGGAAGAAATAACTCTTTAAACTCTTCTAGTGAGTAGCAAATTAGAAATACTTCATAACTTTCCTTATAAGAATAACAGAACTTGATTCCAAAATCTAACCAAAACATTAAAACAAAGGAAGATCACAGACTAATCCCCCTTTTTTTTTTGCTGGATGATTCCAAATGTATAGATCCAAAAAGAATGGTGGTTACCAGGGACTGGGGGGAAGGGGAAAATAGGAATTGTTTAATCTGCAGAATTTTAGTTTTGCAAGATGAAAAAGGTAGAGAATAATTTCTTAATTAACATAGATGCAAAGCTTTTTTTAAACTGTTTTTTTAATTGTTCAAGTACAGTTGTCTCTATTTTCCCCCTACCACTCCAAAACTTTTAACAAGGTGTATATCTTAAGGAAAGAACCCAATGATATATAAAGTGCAATATATTTCAGCTAATTAATGCTTTTCAGGAATCCAAATAATTTAATATTAAAAACAATGTAATTTACTACATTAAAGCAAAAGAGAAATTGTATGTGGTCATCACAATAGATATATAAAAAGCATTTCATAAAAATTAACATCCATACTTGATAATATATCTTAGCAAAGTGAGAATGAAAGAGAATGTTCTTAATATTGATAAATAATATCTATTAAAATCTATAACAAGTATCACACTGATGGTGAAATACTAAAACCCTTCTCTTCCTTAGAATGAGACAAGCTTGCTTACTCTCAATATTTCTGTTTAGTGTTTTACTGGAGGCACCAGCCAGTGAAATAAGAAATGAAAGGAATAAGGTTTATAAAGGGAGAAATAAAATGTTGCTATTCTCAGAAGTCATGTTTGTTTACCTAGAAAATCCAAAAAGAATCTATAGACCAACTATTGGAATTGATAAGTACAGTATGTCACTGGATACAAGATCAATGTTCAAATATTATCTGTATTTTTATACCCCAGCCACTAAAATAAATAAATAGAACTAGACCATTTACAATGGCACCTGGCAACATAAAGCAAGTGAAAAAGCAACCGCAGATCCTAGACAAAATGTATCCAATGACAGCTTCATATTAAGAAAATATAAAGATTTTCTACATTTCTAAGAAAAAAGTAGAGAAAGCAAATTTTAAAATGCAAAAGACTTGAACAGGTATTTCACAAAAAGACACTATTTCAAAAGCGATAAAATGTTTTAAAAACTCAATTTTATTAGGCAAGTGAATGTATATTAAACCACAATGAGATATGACTACAAACCACCAGATGGAAAACACCAATTGTCATTCAGAATATGAAGTATACAGAATCTTCCTACATTACCAATGGCGGTGTGAAGTGGCATAAGCGTTCTGGAAACTGTGGTGATGTTAACCGAAACCAAACATGCATTTTCCATGACCCAGCAATTGCACCGAGATAAATGCACATGAATATTCACCAAAATTCATTGAGTAAAATATTCAACATTGCGGGAGGCCGCTCTGCGTGGTGTGGGCCTGGCTCCCACTGGGAGATGCACAGGACCCACGCCCACAGATAAGTTCTCCTGTGGGGAATCAGGCCTGCAATGTACCTAGGCTGCTGTGAGTCTTGCTTTTTGCTAAAACTCCCTCACCATGAATTGAGGACATTTACTGCAAAGCTACTTCCTAAAAACCTTGCTAAACCCCCCAAGGATGAGTGTAACCAGTCCAACTACTTTTGCCTTTTCATTTGCAAATATCCCCCTTCTGTGATGTGATTAGCAGCATTGGCTCCTCTGTTTTCAGTAAAATGTAACCACCTAAATCGAGCCTGTGTATAGTTAATGAGGACCTTCTTGTAATGTGCCCAGTAAAACAATAAAAGCTCACTGGAGCAGGGGCTGAGGTTTTTGGTCCCCTTGAGAGAAAAGCCATGCCATCCCTTTTCCTCTACCGGACTCGGTAATCCGTGTGAATGTCTCACTTCATCCATAATGATGCCGACCCCACAAGCCAGGGTCCACATCACAACATAGCATTATTCACAATAGACTAAAAAAACTACCAAATACCTATTAACAGTACAGTTGATAAGGCTATTGTCATATATTCATAAAGTGGAATATTATTATACAGCAAAGTATATGGATTTAAATCTCCACAACTGCATGCAATAATATGGATTAAAACCTCACACATAAAATCCTGAGTTAAAGAACTATATCCAGGTTGCATGTTTTATGTAAATTACTTAAGAAAACAAAACTAATCTATGCTATAAAAAGCCAAAATAGAGATTATTCACCAAGTATGAGATATTGACTGGAAGAAATTATAGCTCCTGAAGTCATGATAATATTCTGTATCTTAATCTGGGTTCTGGTTACATGGGTAGGTTTAGTTTGTGAGAATTCATCAACTATATAATACGGCATGTGCATTTTTCTTTATGTTTATTATATACCAATAAATTTTTTAATTAATAGTTTTTAAGTGTAACTGTTATATAAAAGCAAAAGTAACAAACTACTAAGTTCTTGGAGAATTGGTTATGAGGAAATATGTCAGAACTTTTTTGGAAAAAAAGTAAAGTTTTACTTAGTAACAAAAAAGAAAACTGAAACAAATGGAAAGCCATAACATATTAATGTTTGACAATATTGAATACTGTAAAAATGTCCATTTCCTTTTATTTGCCTATAGTTTCAATCTATTCCAAACTAATGCACAAAAATGTTTCTTATGCCTATTGCCAAGTTTATTCTTAATATTATGTAATCAGAATAGCCACAGCAATTTTAACAATAAAGAACAAGATATTTTACTCTAACAAGCAGCAGGATAAAAAATTTAAAACCCTAGAATTTTGACCCCAGAATCATGCACACACAAGAATTTGGTATGCATTTCACATCACTAAGGTAAAGATACACTTTCTGGTAAGTGAAGTTGAGAAAATTTAAAACAAACGAAATGAAAATAGATCCTTACTCACACCATACAATAGAAATTCTAAATAAATTACTGTCTCAAATAAAAACAGTAAGAAATAAAACTATAGTTACTTAAGGAAAACTGTAAACATATGCTTAGAATCATATAGCAAAAGATTCAAAAAGCCATGAAGGCTTTTGGAACTTGAGGGCATTATGCTAAGTGAAAAAAGACAGAGAAAAACAAATACTATGTGATATCACTTATATGTAGAATAAAAAAAGCCCTCATTCATGGAAATGGAGAACAGATTGGTGATTGCCAGAGGATGAGGGTGGAGAGAGGGATAAAATGGATGAAAGCGGCCAAAACATAGAAGTCATCGAAGGAGATGGGGCTACAGTGAAGATCTATTATTTTTACCCTCCAGTACTGACTGCCCCTTCTTAAAGCACACTGATTTTGCTTTTGGAGAAACCTTCTGGGTGGACCAACTTGCTTGGGTGAAACCAAACACTCCACATCCAAGACTGAAACATGCAAACAAGGCTCAAGCAATCAGTGTTTTCCAGTTCCATAAAACAGCAATTGGCTCAGGACTATAAATCAAAACAAATGAAACTCAATTCTTGAAACTTTTTAAAAGTTATTATAAAATATGCAACTAGAAGCAACAAAGCTAAAGCCATTGCAGCCATCTGCCACGTTGGAGGGAGAGCCACAGAACAAACCAGCTAAGTGGTGGTGGTTTCAAAGTATATACAAAGAGAGACACGTCCTCCTGCCATGATTGAAATCCTGGGTAAGCCAAGGGCTTCCAGCATGTAAATCAATAAATCCTAGTAAGTGCCAAGGCTATTTGGGTTAACTTTTCAGTCATTCCCCACCGAAAAGTGTTCTCTAATAGAGATATAATTTTTGTTATAATTTTTACTAGGAAAATACATTCATATACTTTATGACTAAAAAACTTTAATAGAAACAAATTAGGAAAATATCATGATTAAAGGATTTCAAAATTCCATTTATTCTTATGAGTTTAAGGTTTTATGTTTTATTAAAGCATTACACATAGAATCATATCATATTTTCAAAATATATCTTGCAAGATAGACTGTAAGGAAGTAATAACTTCAAATATTTTCTAGAATTATGTGGATATAATTAACACATACATAGAAGAAAAATCATAGGTGTAATCCAACAAAATCCTTAAACAACAGAAATGTTGTGTTATTTTCTGAACTCCTTCTCCCTGAAGAATGGCTAACAGAAAATTTGGGCCCTCCTTTTGTACTCTAAATGACAGATGGGCAGCGAGAAATTCAAAGGTAAAGAGACAAATCTTCTTGTAACTGCTGTTTTTGTCAGAAAAGACTAAATTGTTAAACAGAACCTTTAAGATATGAGGTCTTTCCAGAAAGTATCAAGCCATGTAATATGAAAAATAGAGACATCTATTGTAAAAAGATATAAGACACAAGAAACATTGTACATAAAACAATGATGCCTCAGTACCCTTCAAAGTAAGTACCTTAGGACCTCACACAGTTCTCCCAGTGTCTCTTCCACTGTTCAAAACACTCTGCAAAATCCTTTGTTGGAATTGCCATCAGCTGCCCTGTTGTATTTTCCTGAGTCTTATTGACAGTTTGAAATCTCTTCCATTTCAAAGGTCATTTTAATTTTGGGAAAAGCCAGAAGTCACAGGCACCAAATCTGGGCTGTAGGAGGGCTGAGTCACCTGGGTGCTGTGATGTTTCACCAAAAAACTCTGCATGAGACATGATGCATGAGTGGGCACATTGTGATGAATCTGCCAATCACCAGTTGCCCATAGCTGAGGCTGTTTTCATCATATTGCATCTCTCAACTGAGAGAGAACATTGAGGTAGTACTCCTTGATAATGCTTGGCCTGGAGAGGCCTACTCATGATGGACAACACATTTCCAACCAAAAAACACAGTTAATATGGTCTTGATTTTGCTGCAACTTTGCTGTGACTTCTTCAGGCATGGAGAACCAGGTGA
>JAPYXV010002043.1:0-13507 GCA_028533065.1 Trachops cirrhosus | reverse complement strand
AGCCCTCCCCATCTCCCTCCAATTTCCACCCCCACTAGTTTTTATCCATGTGTCCTTTATACTTGTTCCTGCAAACTCTTTCTCTTTTCCCCTGAAATTCCCTCCCCTCTCCCCTCTGGTCATTGTCAGCCTGTTCTCTATTTCAGTGTCTTTGGTTACATTTTGCTTGTTTGTTTGTTGTGTTGATTAGGTTCCTATTAAAGGTGAGATCATACCGTATTTGTCTTTCACCATCTGGCTTATTTTTATTTCACTTAGCATAATGTTTTCCAGCTCCCTCCATGCTGTTGCAAAGGGTATGAGCTCCTTCTTTCTTTCAGCTGCATAGAATTCCATTGTGTAAATGTACCATAGTTTTTTGATCCATTCATTTACTGATGGACATCTAGGTTGCTTCCAGCACTTGACTATTGTAAATTGTGCTGCTATGAACATTGGGGTGCATAGGTTCTTTTGGATTGGTGTTTCAGGGTTCTTAGGATATAATCCTAGCAGTGGAATTTCTGGGGCAAAAGGCAGATCCATTCTTAGTTTTCTGAGAAAATCCCATACTGTTTTCCATAGTGGTTGTACCAGTCTGCAATCCTACCAACAGTGCAGTAGGGTTCCCTTTTCTCCACAACCTCTCCAACACTTGTTTGTTGCTTTGTTTATGATGGCCATTCTGACTGGTGTGAAGGGGTATCTCATTGTGGTTTTAATTTGAATCTCTCTGACAGCTAGCAATACTGAGCATCTTTACATGTGTCTCTGGATCCTCTGTATGTCCTCTTTGGAGAAGTGTGTGTTCAAGTCCTTTGCCCATTTTTTAATTGGGTTGCTTGTCTTCTTAGAGTGGAGTCATGTGAGTTCTTTATATATTTTGGAGATTAAACCCTTGTCTGAGGTATCATTGGCAAATATGTTTTCCCATACAGTTGGTTCTCTTTTTATTTTAATATTGTTTTCTTTAGCCATGCAGAAGCTTTTTATTTTGATGAGATCCCATTTGTTTATTCTTTCCTTTATGCCCCTTGCTCCAAGGGACATATTGGTGAAAATGTTTCTGCATGAAATATCTGAGATTTTCCTGCCTATGTTCTCCTCTAGGACTTTAATAGTGTCACGGCTTACATTTAAATCTTTTATCCACCTTGAATTTATTTTTGTGTATGGTGTAAGTTGTTGCTCAAGTTTCATTTTTTTTTTGCATGTAGCTGCCCAGTTCTCCCAACACCATTTGTTGAAGAGGCTATTGTTACTCCATTTTATGTTGCTCCCCGCTTTGTCAAATATTAATTGACCATAGAGATTTGGGTTTCTTTCTGGGCTCTCTGTTGTGTTCCATTGGCCGATGTTCCTGTTTTTATGCTAGTACCAAGCTGTTTTGATTACAGTGGCCTTTTAATACAGTTTGGTATCAGGTATTGGGATCCCTCGTACTTTGTTCTTTTTTCTCAAAATTGCAGAAGCTATTCGGGGTCATTTATGGTTCCATATAAATTTTTGAAGTGTTTGTTCTATGTCTGTGAAATATGCCATTGGTACTTTAATAGGTATTGCATTGAATGTGTAAATTGCTTTGTGTAGTATGGAAATTTTGATAATGTTAATTCTTCTGATCCATGAACACGGTATATGTTTCCATTTGTTTGTGTCTTCTTTGATTTCTTTCTTCAGTGTTATGTAGTTTTCTGAATACAATTCTTTTAACTCTTTGGTTAGGTTTATTCCTAGGTATTTTATTTTCTTTTTGCTATATCAAATGGGATTTTTTTCCTGATTTCTGCTTCTGCTGTTTCATTGTTGGTATGCAAAAGTGTCTTTGATTTCTGGATATTGACTTTGTATCCCGCTGTTTTCTTGGTACCTATTTGACAAGCCTGGTTGATCCTCTGAACAGTCCTTTGCAAATAAGGGCCTTTCAGAATTTGTCTAATGAGGTCTATCCAAGTAACCATTTTATAATGAGTCCCTTCATGTAGGTGTTTGAGGATGGGGTACACTATAGCCTCAAGGGGTAAGATCATACCATGGTTGTTAATCTTCCATATGGAATTGGTATCAGTGTCAGAGAATCCTCATTCATGGGCTTGTTCCTCATCTTGTTCTGTGCAATAAGGTTTAAACTCTGATAAGTCCAAACAGGGTTCCAAGCCCCTAGGTGTGGCAGCTTTCTGGCTGCCTGTCTTGCTGCTTTATCAGCAGTTTGGTTTCCCTGACTTGTTTGGGAACCATTCCTCTGATATCCTGGGCAGCATTATGGCCACCTGGTTCTCTAGATTCATTGCCTTTAGCAATTATAAAATCTCCTCTGCATGTTTAACATCCTTGTTCCTCAAAGTTAAGAGTCCTCTCTCCATATGGTTTCATGGGCCTGGACTACCATGAAGGCATATTTGGAGTCTGAGTATATCTTAACCTTCTTTCCTTGAGACAGTACTAAGGATCTGGTGAGGGCTATTAGTTCAGCCTTTTGTACTGATGTTCTTTTCTATGCAAGGGATCGGGCTTCTATTACCTTGTCTGTGGTGACTATGGCATACCCAGCTCATTGCTGGCCATTGTTCATGAAGCTGCTCCCATCTGTGTACAGCTCCCAGTCTGGTGCTACCAGCAGTTAGTCCAGCAGATCTGGCCTGCTTGAATAAACTTGGTCAATGGTTTCCAAAGAGTCATGCTGGAGGGCTTAGTCACCCTCCATATCTGGGAGTAGGGTGTCTGGGTTGTAATAGTTTTCAATGTAATATTTGGGTTGTCCAGCAGAATGGCCTGGTATTTTACCATACACCCTACTGTCAGCTAATACCCTCCTTTCTGTTCCAATAGAGTCAGGACCTGGTGTGGTATCAACACTGTAATGGGCTGTCCCAAAGTGAACTTCTCGGCTTCCTGTAAGATGTCACAGGTAGCTGCTACTGCTCAGAATCATGGCAACCATCCCTTTGTTGTGTGATCCAACTTCTTTGAGAGATAGACTATGGGTCAGGGAACATTTCCCAGAATCTGGATTAGCACTCCCAATTCAATCCCCTGCTTTTCATGAACATACAATTTGAAGGGCTTCTGTAAATTGGGCAATACTAGTGCAGGAGCTAAAACTAGATTTTCCTTCAAGGTATCAAATGATACCTGAAAACCCACAGTTCATTTGAAGGATCCAGAGTCTAGTTCTTTCAGAGAATCGTACAGTGGTTTTTCTTTAAGTCCAAAGTTTGGAATCCAAATTCAGCAGAATCCAAATTCAGCAGATTCTTGTTATTCCTAAGAACCCACGAAGCTGTATTTGGTTCCCTGAGATTTTTAATGTAACAATGGCTTGCTTTCTATTTGCCATCAAACTCCTGGTACCTTGGTTAATTTGAAATCTCAGATACACCACTTCCTGTTTGCAAATGGCCTTATGAGGTGACACCTTATAACCCTTTTTTTTTGCCAAATGATTTTAGGGCTTTGATGGTGTTATGCAAACAGTCCTTGTAGTTGCTGCTGGCTATCAATATGCCATCTACATATTGCAAAAGAACTGCTGATTTCAATTGAATACCCCTTGAGCCTTTTACCAGAACTTCCTCAAATACAGTTGGGGATTTCTTAAATCTTTGTGGCAGCAGAATCCAAGAGTATTGGAGCATGGCTCTAGTCTCTGGGTTCTGCCATTCAAAGGCAAACAGTAGCTGAGTCTGTTCATCTATTGGGATGCAGAAAAAGGCATCCTTCAAGTCTAGGACTGAAAATCATTAACTATCTCCAGGCACCATTGACAACAGAGTGTAGGGGTTGGGCACCATAGGATGAATGTCCTGAACAAAGTCATTTATGGCTTTAAGTACATGGTCAATTCAATATTTGTCAGAGTGAGGCTCTGGCAAATGGGAGTGTTATAAGGTGACTGGCATGGCTGAATTTGCCCCAATTTTAAAAACTTCTGCAACATTGGATGGATCCTCTGTAAAGCCTCCTTCTTGAGGGGATACTGCTTTTTGTGGCACCCACATCCCTTCTTTTAGATTAACTTTTATGGGTGCATATTAACCACTTTACCTGAGATTCCATCAGTCCAAACAGTTCCATCAACCTGCTCATAGATCTCAGGTGGGAAGGGTTCACCTCCAGGATCTTCTGGACAAGTCAGAAAAGCCTGTAGCAAGAAGACATGTTCCAGTAAGACTTCCACACATAATTGCTGCTTCTCAGGAGAAAAAGTTATTTGTGCTTGCAATTTATAGAGTAAATCTCAGCTCAGCAATGGAATGGGGCAACCTGGCATGTAGATCAAACCAGGCATAAGCTTTTGATCCCCAAGCTGGCATTTCAGAGGTTGCAGAAATGCCTGTTTTTGTAACTGCCCAGTCACTCCAGTAACTGTTACTATATCCAAACTTTTTTTTTTTGGTTAATTTTATGTTCAACACTGAGTATGTAGCTCCCATAGCTACAAGAAAATCAATTAGCTTGTTCCCCACACTCAACTGTACCTGGGGCTCCTATAGGAAAATAGTAATATTTTGGGAGATGCCCAATGGAACGCCTGGGCTTCCTCATTCATCATCAGACTCCCCTCCCCTTTTCACCATTTCTTGGCGAGGGTTCTCATTTCTATTTTCCCTTTTGAATTTTCTGCACTCGTTTCTCCAGTGGCCCTTGTCCTGGAAATGGGCACGTTGGTTGATGCCTATTGGGCCTCTTCTCCTCCCTTTAAGGCCCTGCTTCTTCCTTTGGCCTCCCCAACTTGCTTCTAAGAACACTGTAGCATGTTTTGTCTTCCTTTCTTTCTGGGCATTGTAGACTTTAAATACCATGTTCACCAGCTGAGAGAAATTCATTCCCAATGTCCCATTTGTATGTTGAGTTTCTCTCTGCTATCTGGGATCTTTGGCCAAATAAAAGTCATGTTAACCATCCACACATTCTTTAGTGCCTGTGGTTTGGCATCAGTGTGCTTCCTATAGGCCTGATAGATTCTCTCTAAAGGCTTCAGAAGAAGCCTTGTTTGGCTTTTGCTTAAGGGTCTATATCATATTCAGGCTCTTTTGTTTTGGTGCCCTTTCTTAAGCCCACCCAGTATACACTCTCTGTAATGTTTCAGAAAGGCTAGGTCCCCACCATTTGGGTTCTAATTAGGCTCTGTCAAGGGAATTGCCTCAGCTGGGTTGAGAGTCCCATTGGGACCCTCTTGGTAGAGACATTGGACATCTCATTAGCCCAACTTATAACCAGTCATCTCTCATCAAAGTTAACAAGATATTTAAGAGAGCCTGTACATCTGCCCAGTTTGGATGATGAGTGGCAAAAATGGAGGTGATAAGATCTGCCATTCTCTGAGAATTATTCCTATATGAGAGGTTGGAATTCTTCCAATTCAGTAAGTCTGAAGTGGAGAATGGAGTATGGGCCCAATAGTAGTCAGCGGGCTGTCCTTCCCGATTTACTCCACCTATAGGATATTACGTCAAAGGGAATTGACTTGCTCCAAATTGAGAGGCTCCCTGGCCAAATTGGGTGCCCTGACAAGTCTTTGGGGGAGAGACCTCTTCATTTTCATAGAAGGGTGGAGCCGTTGGCTTTGTGGTTTTTACTTCAAGGGCAGCTCATGAAGGGAGTAGTGGCAAGGAAGCTCCCCCTGCCACCAACACTTGGTCCCCTGGGTTCAGAATGTTGATGAGGTTTATGTCTTCATTCTCCATTTCTTCCTGTGTTTTGCCATCAGGGAGAGGTTTTGAGGCCACTTCCCTTTTCTGTCCCTGCAAGCAATTCTCTTTCTCTGACAAAATCTTATTATGCAATGGCACAAATGCCTTGACATAACCGATTTCATCCCATTTGTCTAAATGTTGGCAATACTGTTCTAATTGCACAATGGTACAGTAACTCAGGGAACCATCCATGGCCACTTTTCCCCACAATCCAAAACATATGTAGACCACACAGTATTACAGTAATACACCAATACCTCCTTGGACATTGAAAAATGACAGTGCATACTTCAGTCCTTCCGAAGTCTACCCAGTGGGCTCCCCCTAGTGGCCAACACAGAGAAGCCCTCATTGGCTTGGACGTACAAGTCCAAATTTGTGATCCAAAGAATGAAGGCAAACTAGGAACATAAAAGCAAAACCTGAACCCACAACTCTATTATTGCAAGCAGTACTCACAAGAAAATTTTCAGCCAAACAATCTCACTTCTCAGATCCTGTTCCCTTCCCAGACCCATTTGCTTTCCACCTTCCAGGAATGTTTAGGCAGTTGATGTCCCCAAGAGGCATGCAGAGAAATTCTCAGAGACTAGGGACTCCAAAGTCCCACTTTCCCACACCTGAGGGGGTCAACCTGCCATGGACAATGATCAACATCCCTTCGTGGTTGCCATTACTGTTATAGAACCCCACCAGTGCTGTTCTGGGACAGCTGTGGGGTTTGATTACTTCCCACCAAGAAGTGTGACTTCCGATGCAAGAGTTTAGTGAAAAAGGAAAGGGGTTATTTATTTAAAGTTTATACAGATTTAGAATAATGGCAGATTTCTGCCGTTAAGTCCCACTCCCTTTTAAAACCACCCTAAAACACATAGTCCTGCCTCTTTTTGCCAAACTAGGCCAGTTTCAGGACATGCCCGTCAGAGGTACTATCTTTCAGAAGAGCAGATGTCTGCAGATCAGCATTCCTGGTCACAATTCAGCTCCAAGCATCCCTCATGAATCTGGGTGGCTAGGCAGGCCCCATACAGCTCCATCAGCTCTGCTGACAATTCCTTCAGTCAGACTCAAATCCGAGTGGCTGGGCAGGTCCCCCACCACAGCACTGCCAGCTCTAGTGATTCATTGGACTTCTGACTTTCAGACCTTCTGATTTTTGGACCTTCTCTCTCTTACTCCAGACCATGTGACTTCTCTTCTTCTTTTGGCCTGCCCTCATTTAAGTGCTTGGCCCAGAACTGCCTGTCTGATCTCATACCCAGCCCTTCCTGTGGTGTATTAGTGTCTGTCATTTTTGTCAGGTACTCTGTATCTTTTATCTTCTTTTGGCTGTGGTATTAGTCAGGGAAAAAGTTCCCAGTGACAAGTGGACACTGGGGTGGGCACTTGCTCCTTGCCTCTTGTGCAGGTGCTATATAAGCTCCCTCTGGCTATGTCACAAGCCCCTGAATATTCTTGCCATCACAAACAATTCTCCCTGGGGTGTAGCTTTCTTCTTTTCAGGAAGGCATGACTATTAACTTGCCATTGTTATACAATGTATATTAAATGCCATATCATCTACTCTTCCCTTCCCTCAATAAAGGATTGTGGAGGATATGCTCTGTACTCCATTATAAACCCATACCTAAGGAAAAGGCTGGGGGTAGGAAAAAAAATCCTAGAATCCATGTATTGGGCCCTAGAAGGGAATAACTATCCACTAATCAATCTGTTATCAAAAAAATTTGTTAAAATATCTAAGATATACAACGTATTTTAATGATTGGTTATTTCACTAACTTTGACTAACCAGTGAAATACTGAATCCTAAATATTGGATTAAGGACTTTTAAGTATAAAATGATACAGATGATGATGTAATATAGTTGGCATGCTGAGGTTGCTTTACCTATCAAGGTTAGCCAAGGTTAGCATAAACCAATTAGTGTATAATGCCATATTTTGTAGGCTTATTTCATTTCAAAAAAAGGAAAACTCATGTTTTTCAGGTTTGTTTCATTTGAAAAGTCATGCCTTTGAGAGTAGCAAAGATGTTGTTATCTTAATTGAATTGTTTGCCCAAATCCAAATTCTTCTTTTAGCATAGCCAGTGCCTTTCACATGGATGGAGTACTTCAGTGACTTTACGCTCCATATCCCAGCCCCAGATGCAACTGATTGGACAGACCTCAAGATGCCAATACATCGGCTAACAACTGCTCTTTCTCAAGAATTTTATTTTATTTTATTTTATTTAGATTTTTTAAATTTTATTTTAATTGTTGTTGAAATACAATTTTCTATCTTTTATACCCATCCCAGTCCACCCACCCAGCCCTCTCCTCCTCCCTTCCATTTCTACCCACCCCTCGTTTTTTATCCATGTGTCCTTTATACTTGTTCCTGTAGACCCTTCCCCTTTTCCCCTGAAATTCCCCTGAAATTTCCTCCTCTCTCCCCTCTGAACACTGTCAGCTTGTTCTCTATTTCAGTGTCTTGGTTATATTTTGCTTGTTTCTTTGTTTTGTTGTTTAGGTTCCTGTTAAAGGTGAGATCATAGGGTATTTGTCTTTCACCTCCTGGCTTATTTCGCCTAATATAATGCTTTTCAGTTGCATCCATGCTGTCGCAAAGGATAGGAGCTCCTTCTTTCTTTCTGCTGCAATAAGGTACATAGATCTAGTTAGAAAATGGGCAATGGTTGCCCTGAATGACTGCTTTAGCCAAATTGGGTCATATGAAAGCAGATGAAGTGAGTTGAAAAAAAGAGGAGGCAGAGTAGCAAAGATCGTTTTTTCGTTTTTTTTCTTTCTTTTTCTCCTTCTCCTTCTCCTTCTTCTTTGACAAAGCAAACAACCATGGTTTCTGACTTAACAGATACATTTCCAGTTTCTAGGCTTGACTGGGCTTTGTTGGTTTTCCTTGGTTTTCATAAGATTACTGCAACCTTATATTAAATTCGTTTCTGTTCAAATTTGTTTGAATAGGTTCCTGTTCCTTGAAACCAATAATCACTCTCTAGGAAATAGAATAACTTTGATATAGAGGGTACAAGTAGAGAATCAAAAGCCACAGACAATAAAACATCTCACAGTTTAAACAAAATGTAGCATCAGACTGAGGTTTCTCCTGGCAAGCCATTATGAATGTGTGTACATGTGTATGGGCACTTGTGTGTGTGGATATGTATGTGTGGCTTTAATATCCACTAATACCCATGCTATCTATAGAGTACCCAGGGCTGTGCCAGCTTAAAATACTTGACTCAAATATAATCTTTTTAAGAAGTAATTATCTGTGGGTAAAACCAGATGTATGGAACATGGTAATGTTACATTATTTTTTAATGTTTTTACTACTATGCTCCTCCATTGTTTCAAAGTTGCTTATTAGCCTGAAAAAGAGCATTTTCTGTTTTTATTCTATTATAGTCCCCATTAATCTATTCCAATGTAATGCTTTCCAAAATGTTCACATTCAACTATTATAAATATTCAATATATTTGACAACAAATGAGAACATTTTTGCTTTATGATCTTATTCAACTCTTTCTGTGAACTGTGTTTTATACACAAGGAAATTGAAACTCAGAGAAAGTAAGCATATTGTCCAAAGTTACACAACTAGTGAGTGGCCGAATGCGTTATTCTCTCTATGGTAAAGAAGTGTGTGTGTGTGTGTGTGTGTGTGTGTGTGTGTGTGTGTGTTTGCCATAGAAAGACTGTTTTTCCTCTAACTGTTAGTTCAGTAGTATTAAGTATGAAAGCAGAATGGGACATATAGCTTTAAATAAAGCTACGGGTGACATTCTTCCATGGTGAAGAAATGATTAGTAGTATTACAAATGAAATCCCTTTAATTTAGCATTCTGTTAACTCACCACATGGGTTATTAAATGGCAATATTGCGATTGAGCAAAATATGCTTTATAAAAAACAGAAGGGAGATGATTATAGCACTATGTTCAAATTGGAAGAGAACACCTTGGTTCATAGGTTTAGGTCATAAGAAAATTTGAATCATCCCCAATTTGACCTTAGCTTTTTTTTTGTATTTATCTTTATTGCCTACAATATCCACTCTGCTTTCCTCATGAAATACTCTGAATGGAAATGTCAAGGAATATTTTGTATTGTGAATAAGAATTATGGGGAAAATCTGGAAAAGTATTTAAGAAGGCTGGTTGGAACATTTGCAAGCAGTTTTGCCTAAATATATGTAGATCCAGCACTGGTAAGTTAGGTCTTTGCTTTTCTATGCACCTTCCAAGAAGAAATCACTTCTCTTATCTGGGCCTCATTTACCCATTTGTAAATTGAACAACTTTGCCTAAGTCATCTCTATAAATCCCTTCTAACTTAATAATTTTGTGTTCCATGAAATACACTTTCTAAAAGCAATGGCTCACTGAAACAGAATCATTTTGTTCCTTTCCCTTTTAGAAAGTCACTTAGTTGGATGCTAATGCCTTTCCTAGAAGCTAGTGAGTCTAATAATTGATGGATACCAGCCTAGTCTGTACTAACATCTTCCATGGATTCCCCTATACATTACACAATCTAAAATGACAATTCCATACAGCTCATCTGGCCCAGAGGTTAAATGTGCTCATTTGCATATTATTAGGGCCCTACATACACATATCTGCCAACACTTGTAGTACTTGGAAAAAAAGAATTATAGAGAGGCTTGGTATTTACTGTTCCTAGCAGGATTTTTGTTTTCCCTTGAAATTTCATGAGTATTTTACAGTATTTATTGAATGACTAAAATGCACTTGTTTTTGGAGTATGACAGAGAACTATCATTCTCTTCTTTAAAAAATCTTTGAGGAATAGTCTGTTCAATTCCTAAGACTGTCATCAGAAGGCAACATGGCTACACCTAGGGCTACTCATATTCTGGAAAAAGTGTTAATCTTTATAACTGGTCACTGAAACAAAATTACCAAGGGACAAGTGGTTCAGACTTTATTCAGGTATGACTTTCATGCCTTGAACAATTTTCTTAGACATTTCTTTGTTGTATTTTCCCCTTACAATAGAAAGCAGCTAATAAGTAATGTTTCACTGTTTATTGCTCAGGCCACAGCCTATCCTCACTTTTTAAGATGAGAGTTTTGGATGAGGAGTACTCTCATTTATTTGCCCTATATTTAGAAAAAATATTACTAAGAGAGTGCAACCTACTAATCCTGTAGGGGATGGTGACATTTGGGACATGTATGGATGTGCTATAGGGTACGTTTTTGACATTTTGATTCACATGTTTATTTTAGTTACTGAGAAGTTTAATATATTTGGAAAGGGCCAGAGAGTCACCCATGTCTTCAAAATTATTTCAATCTTTTGCAGCTAATATCACATTCTAGACAATAGTAGATATGGCAGGGGAGGGAATAGCAGAAAAGAAGAGTAGGTGACCTTCTCTATTTCTGTTATTTGAGTCTACAGAAAACAATTAACATATCTTTATAAAGAGCTTTTAAAGTGTAGACTATCAAGATCTATCAAGAGTTTACAGAATATATTAGAAATACTATATATTAGAAAAATTACATAGAAATATACTTTGGGGAGAAAGGTTGCCTTTCAAACATCTATAATAACAGATTGTTAGAAAGAACTAAGCCTTTACCCACTTGGAATCACATAGTCACTGACCAGTTGTTGGACTGCAACGACCAGTTATTTCCATAACTACAGTTTGACAGACACATGATTTCCCTAAGGATGAACACTTCTGTATGTTATTTATAACATCTGAAGAGTTACCACACTATGAGCTGCTCCCAATTTTTTAAATGTTTACTATAAACAAAA
The DNA here is from genome assembly GCA_028533065.1 of Trachops cirrhosus. Classification (NCBI taxonomy): domain Eukaryota; kingdom Metazoa; phylum Chordata; class Mammalia; order Chiroptera; family Phyllostomidae; genus Trachops; species Trachops cirrhosus. The sequence continues at coordinate 2,027 of JAPYXV010002043.1, read as the reverse complement.
TACAATATTCATTTATCACTGCAGTGTATGCAAAGCCTTCCACGTGGCTGAATGGAGTCAACAGAATAGGCATTTCTGGGGCACAATATTTCATGAAACAAAATGTTTGTGATTTTTAAAAATTTTAAATACAGAATTATGTTATTTTAAAATTATTTTATTGTTGTTCAATTACAGCTTTCTGCATTTGCCCCCCACCACACCCCCCATGGATGGAACTGGAGAGCTTTATGCTAAGTGAAATAAGCCAGGTGGTGAGTGACAAATACCATATGATCTCACCTTTAACTGGAACATAATCAACAAAAGAAAAAAGCAAACAAAATATAACCAGAGACATTGAAAGTAGGAATAATCTGACAGTAACCAGAGGGGAGGGGGAGGGGATAATGGGGGGGCAGGGTTTTCAGGAACTACTGTAAAGGACACATGAACAAAACCAAGGGGGAGGGTGGAAGCAAAGGAGGGAGGTATGTTTGAGATTTTTTTGTTTTCTTCCTAGGTGAAATGACCACAGCATTCAGACACAAGCTTAAGAATGAACCAAGCTTCTTCTGTAGCACATCCTTTATTATAACTCACATATCAAGTCCCCTGACCCTTGAATACTGAATGATGATGGCAAGCAATTCTCTTCTCCATCCTGGTGTGTATGGAACAACTTGCTCAACAGAAGTGATATAGCTGATTGGACAGCTCCTACAGATCCTGGGGTCCCTTGGCAAGAACAGTTTAGACAATACCTCAGTAATAAGTAAGTATAAGAACTGAATATCCAGCCCAGCTGTACAGGTCTATCATTGAGAGGAACTCTGAGATGTTAGCTTCTTCCTTTTGCTCATGTTCTCATTTGGTAATAGTTTCTGGTCTGAATCCATCATTATAATCTACCACATCAGAAGGGTGTACAAAGGGAAGTACACCCCACACCTCATAGTGGGTGGGGAAGGTATTAATCATATATGTATATACCCCAGCTTCTTTCCACAAACCATGAAATTGTAATTGTGGATATAGATGTTAATTTTACACAGCTTTTTCTCTGCCTGTGGCTGCAGTATTCTTTCTAAACCATTCTGACCTCTACTTTAAGTCAAACTGATCAGCTATTGTTTTGTCCAGTGACAGAAATAGGTTTTTCCATGTCTCTGCTGCTGTGAAACAGTCAGTTAGTTCATTTTGCCCAAAGTTACAAGTCATATGGTTCTATAGTGATTTTGTCTTTTTATGAATAGTAATGCCCTATATCTAGTTTCTTTGCATTATCCATTACATCATAAGGTTCTATGCTTTGAGAAATTTATCTTTTATTTCAATCATGGCCTGTACCTATTTTATGATGATAACTGTACTTGTCATTTGTTGTGTATCACAAATATAATTCCAACATTTATATTATTTAAGCTACTAATTTTGTGGTAATTTTTTACAGTAGTATTAGAACACTAATACACCTCCTAATTCTCACAGCTTTGATGCATTTTGAGGAGTATCACTTTGGTATCTACTAGTTAATTAAGTTTGAACCTTGGGCTTTCTGAATCCAGCAGTTTTCTTTCTAGTCAAGAACCTTAGAGGGCACATTTGTTCTCATTTTGAATTCATATTGTAAACAAACAACCAGTGGCATTCTACCACTCACCACCAACAGGCAAAACTCTGGAGGCATGGTTCAGTGGAAAGAGAAAAGAATCTTTCATTCAAAGGCTATACAGTTTCCTCCAAGACACCCAAAGAAAATTACCCTGCCACCCACTGCTGGCTTAGTTCAAGTATACACCAGGAACTTCTCCCACCCTAAAAGTGCCATCTTTTAAAGAAATGCATGTGGCTTACCCGATTTTCAGTCACCCTCTGGCTTCAGGCATCTTTTTGAGTCTGTACTCCAGGTGTCCTACCCATGACACACTGCCCTCTTCCTCTGGTCACTGCCTTCTGGTGCATCAGAGTGTCCATGTACCTGGCCAGGCAGGACTCACACAGTGCAGCTCCAGTCAGCAGCACTGCTGTGACTTCCCATGTAGGGG
>JAPYXV010002042.1:0-13507 GCA_028533065.1 Trachops cirrhosus | reverse complement strand
CCCAGCAGTGGAATTGCTAGGTCAAAAGGCAGATCCATTTTTAGTTTTCTGAGGAAGTTCCATACTGTCTCACTCAGTCATTTTGAATGCAATGGCCACACAGTACACATGCTCACTCAATGGCATCTACCACCCCCAGTGACTAGTACAGTGAAGTTATCAGTGTTCACACATGCACATTCTAGTCCACTCTCCTTGGCTGCCTGGTTACATCAATATCACACAAACTATTCTCATTATATTAACAGTGGTTGGGCTTTTTCCGGACAGACCTCATACATAGCACTTTTAATATACTTTAGCTCCTCATTAATTATTAAAATCTGAAAATATTATTTTTCTAAAAATCTTGTGGTAAATGCTTCTTTATATTGAACACTTTGTTTCTCCTTTTACCTTATTATTCCTCTGGTCATTTGAATGGGCTAAATATCCTATCTTCTATATAATATATAGTATGGTATTTTTTAAATCAGGCTTTGTTAATAATCCTTAGGTAACAGGGAAAAATTTTAGTTTTGATAATTAGAGTAATTTTATTAGAGTTCCAGAATGTTGTATTACTAGGGGCTTTAACTCCCCACTACCAAACATACACACAGGATACTAGTGATAGAAATCAAATTACAGCATGCCAGAAGTGGACAGAAACTAGATAGGTACTCATTGAAAAAGAACAATTCTGAAAGGAATATTAACAATAAAAGAAGAAAAACGTTTCTATTTTTACTCAGCATGACATGAGATGAAAACTAGCAGAGAAAAGTAGATTTAGGAAACCAGAGAGTTAGAAATCAGAGGTAGTAGATTAATAACTTCAAAAGTTGATTTATGAATCATTCATTTAGAACTCTGAGTGTTTTTCCCATGACAGCAATGTAGTTCAAAGTGGTAGTCCAAAATACCTATCAAAGTTCTAAAACAGCTGAAATTATACTGTTGGAATCTCTCAGCCCTGGGTACTCCTACCTTCTAAATCTCTGATGTTTTAACCCTGATCCTGAGTTTTTTGTATTGCATCGGAAGAAGCCTTGAAGTTCCATTTATCTCAAAGTGCCTGGAATAAAAGAGTTAGGAGGTTGTTGTTTGACGAAAGCTTCCTGATTTGCAAGAAAAGTGTTATGTTGGAGTCCTAGATCCCAATGCCATATCTATGACCTGCTAGTTACATAACCCTGTACAAGTCACTCAGTTTTTCTGAGTTTCAGTTTCCTGATCTGTAAAAGAGGAATTTCACAAAGACACCTACAGTCTAAAGGCTCCAACCTTCTGCCACTTCCTCTTCCAGGCCCCAGGTGAAATATCATATTCCAAAGATGTAGGAATATTGTCTGTCCTGTTTATTGTTGCATCCTCAGGACCTAGTACAGTACTTTGCTTATGGTCATATGTGATACATTTATGCTAATTATGTGTGGGGGAGCTTTGCCCTCAGAGCTCCCCATCTGCCATGCACGGATGAGAATAAACCTACTAAGACATTATCTCTTTGGGGAGGAGAGGTGGCTGTTCTCTCAAAGGAGAAGGACCAAGAGCCTTTTCCTCAATGGGCTTTTATTGGGTTCATTTTGCACAGGAATACAGGTAAAAGTTCATTAAGCAGGCAGTAAGGGTTAAACAATAGATAGCATACAAAGAACTACGAGGGCTTAATCTGAGTCAGGGTCTGTTAGCTAAGGGGCTACAAAACTTTGGGAAACAAACTCATTTCCTGCTGGGACCCTTATCATTTAAATTGAGAGCATTCTTAGCACAGCAGGTTTCAAAGGATTTTAGGTATTCTTTCTTAGGCCTGATGGCCCCAGGGAACCACCCTTTCCAGCACAGGGCTGCACCACCCTCTGTCATTGTTTCAGGCTTAAATCAAGCAGGGGAAGTAAGGTAGCCAAGAGATTAGGAGTCTTCTCACAGACAGAATGAGGACTCAGGCTATGTCAAAGCCGAAGGGTGAGGGTCCATCACCCCTTTTTGCTATAGCCCCCCAAGTCCTTCCTTGGGGCCCCCTGTGATCGTGCCTGTCTTACAAATTGTTCCTCCCTTGAGGAATCTTATCCTTCATTGGCTAACCAATCACGCACTGGGGGCCAGGCAGGGTGAAGTAAAAGGAGCAGTGCCCCTGCCAAGGAGATAAGTTTTGTCTCCTTAGTGCCTCATGGTCCAAAGGTCACTCACTCCGCCTTAGCCATGGAGGGGTTACAGCTCCTGAAACCAGGCAGGGAGGTTCCCAACAATTATGTTGAGTGGATAAATGCATGAATCAGAAGTGCTTCATAATGAAAAGATGCACTTTAGTATCAATTCTTTAAATTTTTCACAATCTGTCGCATTTTAACAGGGTATTAGCAAAGGTACTAGAAGACAGAATAACTGTGGCTATTCGTTGAATGGATCATTTGTTAGCATGCTTCACTGAAGCTGTTTACATGGCAAGTTATGGCTCACCCGTGACAGTGACATCTCCTTGTGGCCTCTCCATTGTGAGTTTGCTTCTAGCCAAAATCTACCAGGTTATTTCTCATGGTTTGGTTTTTGTGAGACCATCACTCTTATTGGTATAGAGCAGCAATTTTTAACCTTTTTCATCTCATGACACATGTAAACCAATTACTAAAATTTTGCAGCACACCAAAAAATATATTTTTTGCTGATCTGACAAAAAAGCAGGTTTAATTTTGATTCTTTCACACAGGATCACTGTTGTTGTGTTGGTTGTTGTCATTTTTCTTATTTGACAGTCTATGGGAGAAGAAGCCAGTGCCCCTGACTAAATAGGCATCACGTGTTTTAAAAATTCTCGTGGCACACACATGTGCTATGTGGCACACTGATCGAAATTCACTGGTATAGAGGGTTTCCTAAGTTAAAATATCTTTATAATATACTCATGCTGACATACTCTATGTGATATTTCTGCTTAGTAAGGTTTAATTTGGTGGAATGAAGGATGCCTGTATGTTTAGCGGTAGACCAGATAATAGCCATCAAATGTAGAATTTATCAATTATGCTGAAATGTTTGTTTTTAAAATGTCAGGTGTCCAGATGGTGAAATGGCAATAGGGGTTATTAAAAAGTGCTTAGGCACACAGAGAGTTTTCATAAAGAAATGTTCTTCCTAGTTGTGCAGGTCCACAGCAAAGGTGGGTTTTTTTTAAAAATGGTTAATAGATTGAAACTTCATAAAGTCAAATGAAAACAAGCATCTTTAGATAAACTACAATTTGACTTTACTTTTATGTATTAATATGGTTTTATTTCTATGTCTCCTGTCTCCATTTTACCTACCAATCTTCATCCAGGGATTACCACTCACCCTTGTACATTAAAATGGCTTTACAAGAGAGAGAATTTATGTTAATAAAGAAGTCAAATGACAGTGCTGTTGCTATGTGAGATTTACCTAATTAAACACCTTCCCAGAGGTTTGCCTGGTCGCAGGACTGCTGTTCTTAGAGGGTGTGCATTTGGAGTGATTCAGAGCATAGCTACACTCTCAGAGCCAGCGGTGGAATTTGAAACAATCAGTGAAGACATCTACACTTTTCACCATACTCGAAACATCTCTTACATAAAGCCATTAGTATAGATCCATTAGTACAGTTTGTATACACAAAGCCTGCAGTATCCATAAAAGTGGAATGTAGCCAGAATACAAATTAGGAGCCATACTCTGGCACATGGTAATTAATATTTCTGATCAGGAAATGAAACCCCATGAAATATTTATTCTGTTTCTCAAATGCTTCAACCCTAGTATAACCGGGCTTTTTGAATATTGCGGGAGGGTTTATTTTTCTTTAACTGTCAACATCCACCTCCTTGTTTCCCTCCACATGGCTTGATCCACAAACTTTGGTCACAGAAATAGGAATCTACAACATTTCTCAAAATTAACAAGATTTTATTTTGAGCATATTTTTCTTGTTTCTGTAGAATTTACAAGTCCTGGTTCATAAGAAAAGTAGGAATATCAATTACCTAGTGCTGTCAAAATACTCCCAGCCATGTTAACACAGCTGGAGAAGAAATAATACTGTAGATCATTTATTTTTATATTCAACTTTTATTTATAATACTGAGAAGTAAAAAGACAGTTTAAATGCTCAAATAGAAGATCGTTATGCCTGCAACAGTTCATCCAAATGTTGATATTATGCAGCTATTAAGCCTTTTTTAAAAAATAAGAAAACAAGAAGAGAAATGAGAATTAGATACAGCACTAAAAAAGAACTCTCTGAAGTTTATTTTTACGATTCATTCATAAAAATTTGTAAAATTTATAGTGCATAAATTACATATATAAAATTCACCCTTTTTTGATATACATTCTGAATATCAACAAACATATATAGTCATGAATGCACTGCCTCTACCAAGGTATGAAACAACTCCATCACTCCCCAAGTTTCCGCAAGGGTCAAGGGTCTTTTCAGTCACTGCGTCCCTCCATCTCTATCCTGTCTCAACAACTGCTTGCCTCCATGCCGTTTCCTTTTCCAGAATGTCACATAAATGCAGATGTACAATATGTAGCTTTTGTGTCTGGCTTCTGTCACTTAGCATAATGCATTTGAGATCCAACAATGCTATTGTGTGTATCAGTACTTTTTATTTGTTTAACTTAGTAGTATTTTATGATTGCATATATCACAGTTCATTTAGTCTTTCACCAGTTGAAAGTCTTTTGGGTTGTTTTCAACATTTTGGGGCAATAATGAATAAAAGCTGCTTTTATTCATTAATAAGTTGCAAACTGTTTTCCAAAGTGGCTGTACTCTTGAATTCCTTTAGCCATGCTTGATAGCCAATACTAATGATATTGTCCATTAGTTTTTCTTTTTCTTTTTTTTTTCATTTTAGCCATTCTGATAGGAATATAGCATTATTTCATTGTGGTCAATTATTAACCAGACAAATGTGTTGAACCCTTGTCTCAAAATACATGTTTAATGAAAGAAAGAGGTTTTCCTTTTTTTGAGACCTCTCTATGATGTCACATTTCATCACTGTTGCTCCATCAACTCACAAGAATGGCCTTTACAGTATTCATAGCATCATAATATACAAAATGGTGATATACATCCTAAAGAGAATTTCATAGGAACCAATACATATCACTACAAAACCTGAAACTCCTGTGCATTAGCTCTGCTTTGATTCTCTGGTGATAAAACAGAAGTCAGCGGCACCCTCTGTGTTAGTGGAATCAGATTTCAAATCTCTGTGTGAATATTCTGGGTATTAAGTGATATGGAAACACCATCTTGAATAATACTCATCCAAGACTGTGAGCAGAGGTGTCAAATTACTAAGGCTCTATAAAAAGCCTCCTACATCTTTGTGTGTTGAGTTAAAGAATAGCTTGACCCACTGTGGAATTTTTAAATATCCCCAGAAGAAGAAAGAATAATGAAAATCATCATCCCAGCAGTACATTTCAACCTTATCAGTATATTGCCAATCTTTGTTTCTAATCCCTAACATAAGGATGGGGAAAACATTACCATTTTATACTATATTTTAGACTTGATAACATTTCTCTTATAAACATATTTTTGTGTGTCTCTAACACATGACCTTTTAAACATAACATAATGCCATTATCACACTTAATAAAATAGCATAATTATATAACAGTATCTAATGCCCGGTCCATGTTCAAATTTCCCTACCTAAAACATTGGATTTTATTGTTATGTCTGTTAAGTCTCTTAAGTTTCCCTTACTTTTAAAAAAATTCAACATGTTTATTAAAGAATACTATATATCTTCATATAGAATTTTTCTTATTACATCTTTGTGGTTTTGTTAAACATATTTCTCTACCCTCATGTCTCCTGTATCTGGTAGTTAGATATAGAGGCTTTCTTAATTGCTTTAACTACTTATAAGGATGGTGGGTGGGCAGATTTGGAGAGATTCAAAATTACACCACCGTCACCATCTTTCAACACAGCAGAATCCTTGCAACATGTTCCCTTTAGCTTAATTTCGAACTGTGGGATGTAAGTAGAGCAACCAAGGGCATTTTCTGTTGCATATATGATGAACATTAAATTCCCCAGCCTGGTGCTCCACAGTCCAGCACAGAGCAGTGCTACCTTTCCAAATTTATCTCTCAGTATTATCCAGCAGGACGCCTTCTCTCTTACTTATTCATCCCTTGCCATGCCTTCTCTCATTATACCTGTTAGTATGAAAAAAGCTAATTAGTTTGTCAACATCTGCTCATTACTTTGTTTTGATCTTTCATCATTGACAGAATTCCTTTCCTGCTCTTCAGGCAAGTAGTGTACTCCTGCTATCCTCTGCTTACCCCATTCTCCAACTTTGATACCCCAGCTAAATTCTTCATCTCCTAAATGACTCCATGCTTTTAAATTTCCTTTTCTCCATGCCCCTTCTTTATTTGAAAAATTGTCCTATTAAACTCAGTGACCTCTGAGATTTTAAAAATTATTTGATTAAATAAACTAAATAAAGGAAATCTGTCCTTAATGACATCTACTGCCTGCCAAGCACTGTGCTAGGCATTGTTAAAAGAACTATCTACAAACACAACTAACTCAACCACACTGCAATGTGAGAAGTAGATCATGCTATCCCTTTCAAGTGGATCCCTTCTTGGTAGAATTTTAGTGAGGATTCAAAATGACACAAGTCATTTAAAGCAGTGGGGAAGTTGGTTGATTGAGAGAGAGTGGGGCAGAGAGGGAGCTGATTCTACCGTGGGCCTATCCTCAAGTTCATCAAACTCCCTTCCATCTCACCCTCTGCAGCCCCTCTAAATCCCATACATTCTTCAAAGGGTTGTTCAAACCCTATTTTGTGAATAAACCTTACATGAATTCTTCCACATACACCAGTGCTATATTTGTGCACAAAATTAATGGGATGCAATGATACTTCCTCCTCTAAATGCCTTTAGCCACTATCACTTATTACATCTATTGCCATTGAAACTCCTATTGCCATTTGCTCATGTTCATATTGTGTCCCCCCTGCTACTGCTAGTTATTGTGAATAAACAGCTGTATACATTTGGGGGCCCACCAGGGTATGAAAGACACACCAAGCAGTTAATAAACATTTGATAAATTAAGGAAAATTTCTTTGCTGAAGAGTCTGAGAAACCCTTCCTTCATCAGGGCTTGCTTAAAATAAAGCAGAGCAATAAAGTTGACACAACTTATTGAATATTACTGAACTAGATTATTCTAGGCAGTATGAGATTTTCTTCCATATAATCAGCAAAATAAAATTATCTCAGGTGATTTTAGAAAAATTTTGATTTGACTAAGTCATTAGTCATTTGATTATCCTGTCAGTGTGGCTCAGACTATGCACACATTATAGAAAGACAGTGAAGTGAAAACTAATATATTTCCAATGGGATTGTTAACGGGGGAAATGCCACACAGAGGAGGGAGAGTACAAGTCTCAATCTTCATGTTTTCACTTTGTGATAATAATGGCCACAATTCACTGTTTACACTGCTCCAAATTTTTCACAAATATAATCCTTTTAATTTTTAAAACAATACCACAAGGTAGATACTATTATCAAACCCATCTTACAGATGAGGATATGGAAGCATAGGAAGGTTAGGAAAACTCAGCCAGGGCACACAGCTTGTAAGCAGTGAACAAAGATTCTAACCTTATTAGTAAAGTTCATCACACATGTGGCCCCTGCTTCTTACCTATGAAACTTTAAATAAACACCTTTCTGTGCTTCCAAGTAAGGCATAAGGCAAATTCTTCCACTCTGATTGGTTACTGACACAAGATTACCTAAGACTACGTAGTAATCATACTCATTTTTGACAGCCAGTCAATAATTCTCTGAAGCTGCAGGAAGATCAAACCATAATAGGTCTTGTCCCCTATAAACTCAATACTAGAGAGTGTTTTAAGTGAAAAAAGATGAGGACCACAACCAGCTCCACCAACATTTATAGGAATGCAGGCCTGAAAAGAAACATGTAATCTGGAACTTGATGAAGTCCCAAATCTCTCATTAGGCCCTCTTATAGTATTTGCATTAAAGCTAACTTTTTAGTCAATGCCAGGAAACAAAAGCGTCCAATGAACTTTTAAACAAATGACTGAATCAAAATCCTAAATTTACCCAGGAAAATATTCTGAAAGGCCTAGGTTTTTGGACGCCCAGTGTTTATGTATTTCTAGCAATCCTGATACTGTATCTTGAAAACCACCCACGCTGCCACAAATACATTATGTCCTATATCTGTTGTGCTAAATAACCAAACCGTTGCTGTTGGTTAGAGCTAAAAATAACTGAAGGTCTTAGAGTAGCAGCCTTTCTAGAGTAAGGGCTTCAAAAACCCACTTTGCTGGGAATACTCCCAATTATGGTACTTCAAAAACTAACTGATCTCCCCAGAACCCCCCTGCTCCTCGCCCTGCCCTCATCTCTAACCTCCACACGAGGTACTAATAAACTCTTAGCCAATGTTCAATACACTCTTTAGTTCAGAGTTATAATATAAATTATAGACAAGATAACAACTATGGATAACCATTGTGAAAAAGTCTTTTTTTTTACAGTGGAGGTTGCTTTTTCAATTTCATTTTATTATTATAGTTTGATATGTTGATACTTGACATTTCAGAATATTTCTTTTTTTCTGTCTCCATACTGGGTTTGAGTTATTTCCACCAGCAGGTTTGTATATAATAACAGTATGATCAGATATTATATTCCTTGTCTGAGGCCCCAAACAGAACATATTCATTAGAGGAAAGCAACTGTACAGTGTAAGACAATTTGAGCTATAAATTCACCATCTACCTTCTTTTTCTCAAACCCTATCCAGAATGTCAATTATGCCTTATTCTATAATTCTGAAAACCACAGCCCTGGATTACTATTGCAAATATTTTTTTGTTTGGTTGGGCTTATTTTTAATTAAACAAACATTCAAATTTAGTGTTCAGCCCTAGCTAACCACTATTTCTTTAGAAATAGCCTCAGAAGTTAGATATTGAGGGACATAAATAATCAAGTATTCTCTGAATATAGGCAGATTTCCAAAACCTGTATTATGAATTACCAAATAGGTAATTAGCTACTTTAAAATGGACAGAGCAAAATTACCTTAATTAAAATTACCCTACCAAGCTTATTGTACAAAACTAATGTGTACTCAAAGCCTTTCAAGTAAAAAAAATTAAAGAAAATAGTTTCCTCAATCCATTTTGTAGAATGATCTAAGCCTCTATTCCCCCACATTTTTCATCTTACTCCCAGACATGTGACCATAAATGTGTGGGTACATCCATCCCTCACACAGGACTGAGGGTGTCTTGTGCTAGGCAAGAACATGAATAGATTAATATGAGAATAAATTAAACCACACTGGGTACTCATTCAGACACTTACTGAGCACCTAGTGTGTGCCAGGCATCATTGTGGTCACTGTTGTTGAGTTCTCAGTCCCTGCTCTTTGTGAATTTCATTTTAGCTGTTATGTGGAAGTACATACTCTGTAAACCTATGATCTTTTTCTCTCAGATGAATATTTCAAACATATGGTAGCCAGACAATAACTTTCTATGGTTGCAGGAAGACCAAACTATAGGTCTTGTACCCTCTAATCTCAATACTAGGGAGTGTTTTAAGTGAAAAAAAATGAAGACCACAAATGGCCCCATCAACAAACATTTGTAGGAATGCAGGCATTAAAACAAACATGTAATCCCTCTGGCATGGGCTGTTTCTAAGCTGTTTCATTTCTTCTGTGTTATTATACTAACTCTCCTCTCTCTTTAGATCTTTAAGTCTCACAGGCCAACTGAATTTGAGCAAACGTTTTCTATATAAACTTGTTCTCAGTATGCATGGAGGTGTACCATTAGATTTACTTGACAAATACTTCATAAATAATGGACAAAAAGCAAGTCTAAACTTGTCCTTATTATACCAAATTCTGAGTGAGGTCCAAATTAATACAGTTTTATTGCAATTTCTTTTCAAGAGTTTATTTTATTCTTAGCCTCTATAAAAAAGTTTCTTAGTAACCATTGTAATTAAAAATGTAGAAGTAAGTTCATATTGGCAGTATGATTTCACTATAATAGGAAATAGTGTTTTGAAAAAATTTTCTTAATGTTTTTTCTTGCAAGGTTCCATGGTTTCTGCCATATAACTCCTAATTCTTAGGAATATTTCATCTACCTTTAGAGTGTAAGATAAACAAACTAAAACATATTACAAGTAATATGTTTTTAATGTGAGCTCATTTTTGTCATATTAAACATCAGTTACGCTTCTGCAACCCTTTAGAATCATGGAGTGTGATTTAGTAGTATAATTTTACAGATTAAGAAACAGATATGAATGGTTAAAATCCAGGGTCTTATTCATAATATCCACTAATATTATGAAATTCATGAAAATAGTACTATAAACTTGTATAAATATTCTTGTATTTAAAAAATGAACTGTTTTTCCAATTCTAAATAAAGCAGTTTTCATTAATACATGCTAATTTCCTTCTTTTTTAAAGTATATGTTATTGATTATGCTATTAGAGTTGTCCTGATTTTTTCTCCACTTTATCCCGCTCCTCTCGGTACCCCTCCACCCTCCAGGATTCCCCCCCTTTAGTTCAGGTCCATGGGTTGTACATATTAGTTCTTCAGCTTCTCTATTTCCTATAGTATTCTTAACCTCCTCCTGTCTATTTTCTGTCTACCAATTATGCTTCTTATTCCCTGTACCTTTGTCCCCATCCTCTCCCTCCTCCTTCTCCTCTCCAATGATAACCCTTTTTTTGAATTCTTATTTCTTCATTCTGTTACAGTTGGATGTTTATTTCTTCTTTTTGTTCCAAATCATTCATTTGAGTCCTGGTTTCCTTCCCTTCACTGCTGGTTCCCTGTATTTTTTCCTTTATTTCACTTTGTATAGCCTTCATTTCTTCCTTCATTTTGCAACCAAACTCAGCCATTTCTCTGAGCATCCTCATTGTCAGTGTTTTGAACTCTGCATCTGATAGGGTGGCTATCTCTTCATTGCTTAGTTCTATTTTTGGAGTTTTGATCATTCTTTCATTTGGGCCATATTTCTTTGTCTCAGCACACCTGTTACGTTGTAAGGGGCAGAGCCTTAGATATTCGCCAGGGTGGGGTAACCCACTTCACTGCATTGTGGTGCTGTATTTGGGGGAGGGGTCAGAAAGGGAACAATGCTGCTTGCTTGCTTGTCTGGCTCTCGTCCCACTTTCTGTCACTTCTCTCACTTCCCACAAGTGGATTGTGCCCTTTCAGGTGCTGATTCCTGGATGGTAGGTTTGTGTACATTTTAGGACCACAGTAGGCCTATCCAGTGAACTCTCCTGTGAGACTGGGAGTTTCTTCCACCTTCACACCCCCACAGGATTTTACAGTAAGAGGTTTTAACTCTTTAGTTTCTGAGTAGATCAGTCAGCCCCACCCCCACACCTTGCCTACACAGTCTTCCACTTGGCTGCAAGTCCTCTCCACCCGGCTGTCCAACTCTGGCCCTCCTACCATTCAGGATGAATGTTTCTTTAACTGCTTGATTGTAGGAGTTCCATGCAATTTGATTCTTCTGGCAGTTCTGGTTGTTTTTTATTTTTAAATTGGTTGGTATCCTTCTTTTTGTTGTGCAAGGAAGCCAAGTATTTCTACCTACTACTCAATCTTGGCTGGAGCTCCCCAACTTCCTTCTAAATTGATACTGCTGAGGACTGACTTCACTTCTTTTGAACAATTTTATGTAGAAGAAAAAGTTGATGTCATCTTGTCTTCAAGAGAAAGGCACATTAAATTTCCAATTAGGGCCACAAAAATAAACAAGTGAAAACGAACCTCATGCAATGGAAGACACACAAAAAGAAAAATTTAACCCTTCTTACAAGAAAACATGTGTAAGGGGGGAACTGGAAAAACAATTATCTGTAATGTTAATGAAAATGAAGGGATTACACAATTAAGCCATTTTTATATAAATTAATAGGAGAGATTTCTTCTTGGAAATAAAACCCATCATTAAAGGGCTGCTAAAGCTTGTTTTATGCCCAATAACAAAACTCCAGGTCACATAGACAAATATAGTCATTAAATAAAGTACTTTATTATCTAATATTAAAAATGACACTAATCAAAATGTCATTATTAACCCATAATTTTTATTATAAAATCAGGATTTCTTACAGTTTTTAAAATAGCTCTAACAGATGTTGCTGCAACAATCAATAGGACTTAGAAAAATACACTAATTGCCTCCATTTTTATCTTAATATCCTAAACATAATTACACAGGGCCAATGGTCAGTAAATTATTTTGTTTAAATATTAAATTATTTGCACTTGGTTTCTGATATTTTTTTTAAATTTTCTAAATTGTTAAATTACAGTTGACATTCAATATTGTACAGCATAGTAATTAGACATTTATATAACTTATGAAGTGTTCCCAATAAGCCTAATATGCCTCTGACATCATACATAGTTATTACAGTATTATTGACTGTTCTCCTTTTGCTGTATTTCACATCCTGTGGTTTCTTATTCTCATGCCCAGTCACCAAAAGCCACTTTTCCTTGGGCCAGTCTCCTCAGAAGTCTGTAGAAAATCTTTGATTTTTATAATATTGACTACAGCTACCTCCATAAAATGTTTTCCTATCTTAGCTATCATACATCTACTACTCTTAAGAACTATCTGAATTTTCAGTTTCTCTCTCTCTCCCACTCTCACTTGCTCTATCTGATTTTTTTCTGCCACTTATGCTCAGTCTTCAGCTCCCTGTACTTCTCTTTACAAGAATCACTCAGACCTATAGTTTAACTATTGTCCAGGCTGAGGATTCCAAAATAGACCTCTAATCTGGATTCCCCTGAGATATACCTACTTCATGTTAGACATTTTCACTTAAATATTCATCACAGTAATCTAAATATTATCTTCCTCCACAAATACTATTTTGCCTCTTAACTGCTCTCTCAAGCAATATCAACATCATTCTTAAAAGCTGACTGAGCGATTCTTCTGGTTCATTTCCCTGAGTCCCCAATATTTAGTTTTCCTCAAAACCTTGATATTTCTCCCTTTAAAATATCTCCCTAGCCACATGGAACCAATAGTGATGGAATGAAAGATGGGTCTCACATCAATGGAGTGGACCAAAAGGAAGTAAAAAATATACAATCAGAAAAGAATGAACAAATAAGAATTCAAAAAAATGAGGAGAGGCTTAGGAACCTCCAGGACATCTTTAAACATTCCAACATCCGAATTATAGGGGTACCAGAAGGAGAAGAGGAAGAACAACAAGTGAAAAAGATATTTGAACAAATAATAAAGGAGAACTTCCCCAATCTGGCAAAGGAAATAGACTTCCAACAAGTCCAGGAAGCTCAGAGAGTCCCAAAGAAGTTGGACCCAAGGAGGAACACACCAAGGCACATCATAATTACATTAGCCAAGGTAAAAATGAAGGAGAGAATCCTAGAAG